>MU227805.1:135482-154626 GCA_018584345.1 Thuja plicata
GTTTTTGCCTTTTCCAGGTATTATTGCCGTGGAGTGAAGATCTCTTTCACTACACAAATACCCTGGGACACATATGTTGGGGATCTTGGGGGGAAATTCTGCAACCCCTTGCACTATAATAAGATACATGTTCAGAGGTAAATTGGGTGGTTTCTATTTTAACAAGGTGGTAGTTTGAATCTGTGGTGTCTCTCCAATCGGTTTGTACGTGTGTGACTCACGTAAGAGCCTAATTGATCACACTAGCTCCTTAGGGATATTCACCCGATCCAGACTATCATCAACACACCTCGCCCGAGCTTGGATAGATATAGACGCAACTTTGGTCGCACCTTGTTTCTATACCGGTCGGAAGGATTTCCCGGTTTGAGGTCGTCCTCCAAGGAAGAAGCGCATTCCCTGGACAGGCCTCTCTAAAAAGTAAAGGTGTTTAATCTAATAGATTTTGTGCAAGCGCCCCAAACACAACAGACACGAGGTAAATCGTTTATGCTCCAAATTCAAGTGTGAACTAGTCTAAACCATGAAAGCATGAAACGTTGATTTTAAGCCCCAAAATGTAAGTGTTTTGTTTGTTTTTGTCCAATTTTAATGCACCAAAGCTGAAAGTTTGACTTGTCCAATTTTAAGCACCAATTTCGAAATGTTTGATTGATTGTCCAATTTGTTAAAGCACCAAAACGAAAGATGTGTGATTGATTGGTCAAATTTTTAGAGCACTAAATTCGAAATGTTTGATTGATTTTAGGTACACCAAAACAAAGTGTTTGATAGCTTGTTCAATTTTTTAAAGTGCACCAAAAATGAAGTGTTTGATTGATTGTCAAATTTTAATGCACCAAATTCAAAATGTTTTGATTGATTGTCAAATTGTAATGCACCAAAACTAAGTGTTTGTTTGTGTTTGTTTAGTTTTAAGCACTAAATTGAAATGTTTTTAAAGCACGGAAATAGAGGTCAAAGACGGAAGAGGGTATTTTGGGGTTTCCTACAAAAACAAGTTAGTATCCTTTGTCAAAACCTGCAAAACACCTGTAACCTGCCAAAAACACCGAAATCAAAGCTTGTGAAACTTGTTAGAGTTAGTCAACTTGAAAAATCAAACTGTAGAACCGGATACGATCTGAAAAGTTACCTGATACGATCTCATATGTGGGATACGATCTGATGCTCTGGATACGATGAAGTGCTTGAACCAGAAGTGATGTTTTACCAGATACGATCCGGGATATCCGGATGCGATGCGGAATTTACCCGATGCGATGGCGTATTCTGGATGTGACGATGTGCAACTAGATGAGAGCTTATGATGGAAACCTGTGCGTACAAATTGCTAGAAAAACGTTATAAATCGGGCGCCAGAAATGTGAGTGTGATAATGGGTACCTATTAGATGGACACAAACACTTCAATAGATCATTATTTTAGCACATGGGGTTAGTAAAAAGCATGAAAACATAATAAACCCTCTAAAAGTGATCTATTGCCTTCTAACCTAGGAAGAGTATATCCACCAACATATCAGCCCTCAGAATATGTTGATGAAACAGTGACCAATACAACCTAGGTACAAAGGATTTGAATTAAAACAAGCTAAAATGAAGACAAAGCATGCAAACTAGCTCTCAAAATGATGGAAGAACACTAACAATTAGTTATTTGAAATGAAGTAATGTGTAATCTAGCATGAAAATAGCAGCATACCAATGCAAATTTAATCTCTATTGGAAGGCTTATTTTCTCTCAAAACAGGCTTCTATTTATAGAAGAAATGGGAGAGAGAGGGGGTACAAGGTTCATTTATGAGCTCGGAGGCCCAATAAATGCACATGTAGGTGCCATTAATGCCCAAGGCATTAAAGAGGCATGGGAGAGACATGGGCTTAGGGAATCTTCATTTAATGAAGCCCTTAATGAGGCATGTGGGGGTGTAAGAGGGTTAAGGACTTTAGGAAAGTCCTAGCTTGAGAAAGTGGACTTTYTCAAGTGGGTGGAGTTGCTAAGCATTCCCTAATGGAATGTGACAACATTAGGAGGTGGTTTAGAGAGAATTTAGGATTTAGATTAGATTAGCATGGGTGAATRGGTTGAGAAGGGTTAGAACCTAGGGTAAAGGTGGGTGAGATAGGTTAGGTTAGGGTTAGAACCCAGGGTAGAAGTGGTTGGAATGGGTTAGGTTAGGGTTTAAGGGAATATTAATAAATGAAATAAACTTATTTAATTCACTTAGAAATATAGGATTTAATTATTAAAACAAATAAATTGCTTTTTAATAATCAAGGGACTATAGCCATTTTAATTAAATTAATAGGCTAGGGGAATGGGTTGGATTGCAAGTGATTTATTTGATATAGAGATTTATTTAATTCCTTCATATTAAATACTATAGCCATGTTTGATTTAGATTTGATCTGATTGGTCGATATTGAATTGAATTGTATGGCTATAGTAGATAATATAAATCAGTGGTAAAAATCACCTAGGACATTAAATTGATTCAAAGAATTATTCCAAACAGTAACAGGGTCGTTTGGACATAACTCGAGGGTATGATCACACTTAGGGCAAATAGGGTCTACAGTTACGACAAACCGAAATTAGGTGGTTACAAAAGTAACTTGGTTTGTAAATTGAAAAAATATTTATATGGCCACAAAAGTATTATAATGTGGTATCAAAAATACTTTTAGTTATATGTGTTATGTGTAGAATTTGAACATTTAATATCACATAATTATGTTTATTATAAATTCAAGATGGTGATCATTTCCAAAAAAATTCATTATGTGTTGGTGATATTTTATTCAATGGGAAAGAGACATTATTTTAAAACTAAAATATCATCTTTATGCTAAATTTGAAATGCGATATCGTGGTACAAATAAACACATTCTTTAAATTAAAATTAGAAGAGATAAAGTAAACAAAATCTATTTTATAAGCTAGAGTAAGTTTGTGAAGTCAATTTTATTGAGGTTCAACATGTAGGATTGTAGACCATTATGTTTTTTCTTTTGTAGTTGAGAAAAAATTTCTATTATAGATTATCCTACATCCCCATGAGAGATGGAAGTAATGAGTGTATAGTTGGTACTTTTTCTTGCAATCTCCTTTCCAAGATGAGATTCTACGACTAGGCTATGGGATTAAAAACCTAGGACACAAACTCAACACCCTCAACATAAAGGAGACAAGAGAAAGCCAACATTAACAAGGTTCAATAACCTTCTACACTTTGAGCTCCACATCACTTAGGTGGGTATACCTTATCTGCACACACATAACCCCTTGTGAGAAAAAATAGCTTGCAAATATATAACTGTGGAGTAGCTTTCAAACCTATATGTAAAATGTACCTCAATCTTTTTACCAAATCTTATGTAGTATCCCACTTGCTGAAAGTATGTTTGAAAACCAAACCTAGTCTAACTGCTTCCTACAAACATGAAGGGAAATTTTTTCTTTGATGTTTTAATTAATGGATCTCTGAAATACCCCAGATCCCACATAGACTAGTGCCTTAACCAATGGGTAGTAGAGTCAAACATAACAGTGTAAAAGGAGGAATATGAACAATGGAAACCACACAGTCTAATATGTCTATACTTATGGATCCAACAGTGTGTTCAAATATACACCTACCTATTCAAAACATTTAACTTGTTATACTTCTGGATCCACCAGTGTGTTCAAATATACTCCTACATATTCAAAGTATTTAACCCTCTCCTTGGAAGAGACCTCAGAATAGATAATACTTTAATCAACATCCACTGAAAGACAAGTTTGAAATACCCTTCATACCCAAACTCATACACATTTGAAAACAAATCCCAAATTAATGTTATCCTTTAAAATACTATATTACAGATCTACAATATACAAGACTCAAATACCCAAGATTAATTAACCTATATGATTTGGAAATAAAAATGGAGAAAAATTGATAACAACACATTAATACTGACATGTTCATTCATAAAACTAGCTATTACAATGGACGGCCTTCTATGGAACTAGAAAGAGATTAAGAACACCCTATATACAGAGAAAAGGAAGAATATCTACAGAGGAACCACACTTGGAACCTGGCCTAAATTTTTTTATATAGAAAATAGAACACTTACAATAGAGAGAAAGAAGGCACTTATAGGAGAGAGAGAAACCCTAAAAATCAATCCAATTTACATCTATCCTTCTATGAAATTTGATTCTACACTAAATTTGTGTTCCTCCAACTGACTGATCTTTCTTCAAAATATCCAAACAAGAATATGATATGCACAACCACATGTCTCGAGAATATACCCAACCTCACGGTAGAACAAACAAGGAGATGACTAGTGTCACAAAAAATATGAAAATATGATAGAAAACCTAAGTCACCACCAACAAACATTTGTGAATCCATAGTCATATAAATTCTATCTCTTTAGCACCCTACAGACACATAAATACCACCCAGAAGATCAAGTTGATCCATCTACTTCTCTACAACCTAGAACAAGACATTATTGCCAAAAAACCCTTAGAAATATTTAAAGATTCAAATATGTGTCTTTAATGGTCACACCTGGCACAAAAAATACCATCGATGACATAGATCAAATCTCAAATCCATGTTCAAAACATAGTTGTCGATCTCCTTTAAAGTGACAATATTTGACACTTATGAGTTTTCCTCATCAGACTGGACATGCATCACCCAGGCATGATGCCTTATTGAATATCTTTCATGCATCTCCATGATCAAGGAAAAGTGCCTACCATCTGAGCAAAACTAACCTTCTTGATGTAGTACTAGTCTTTCCCTAAAGATCTCTTCTAGGGTCTCTTAGGTCAATCACTAACCTACAAGGGTTCTTCTATTCACCCTAGGCTCCTTAGGTATCTTATCACAAGATCCTAATTTCCTTCAACTAGTAAAAACCAACAAAATAGAACTCACAACTTTGCAAACCTCATACTAGACCCCAATTGGTCTTTCTTGTCCATTTGCACAATCTGATTCAAATGGATTCAAATCTTCACCAAATTAAAAATGTAGCACATGAAGATGTCAACAGGACCAATTCCAACCCCCACAAACTCACTTTTCTCCAAAAACACAAACGAGCTCCAAGAACCTATGCAATTACCCCCAAAATAGGGCTACAAGCAATTAGCCCTATTTGGACACCTTTTCTGCATTATCTTGGGAGAATTTCATAACAAGTTCCAAATAGGCCTAGGATCTAGACACCCTTTTTAGAGACACTAAATATTTTCTAGGTTTTAGGCCCCCGAAGTGTTTGTACAATCCTTCCTACTTCCATGCCTAAAATTCAGGGTTTTAGGCCTCCTTCACTGTCTACACAAGAAAATAAATTTATTGGAAAAAAAGATAACTCCTCACAACTTATCCTCCTGGTTGGGGGTCCTCCTTTGACTCCTCTACCTTCCCACTTCCTCTGATTGAAGCTATGGATGCTTTCAAAACCTCTAGCTAGCTCTGCAACCTCTGATGATCCCTACCCATGCTACTCTGGCTTGCCTAGGGCATCATCTTAAGAATATTTTCCACCACTTCTAGGTCCAAACCTACTATGTAAACAATTTAAATGCAGTCTACTTTCATAATCCAAGAGCCAGGGCCAAATCCATAGTGGAAAAGTAATTTAAGACCCCATTAGCAACCAGTGCTCAAAACCAGACCATCGACTGGACTGAAGTTTCAAGATTTTACAAAAGCAATCAAAAATATTAAAAATACCAAACTAACACAATAGGAAGTTCAATAATAACCTACATTACAAGAAACAAATCTTACATAAACACTTTCAATCCATTACATTGCCCGATCACCTCAAAACACACAAATCTACACTGTTATTGATTGACACAGTCCGTACATGAAAGTTATAAAACTTGCCAACCGTTAAAAAATCTAGAGGATGGTATTATATAGATGACCCAAACACTAAATGGTTATTTTCAGACATTTACCCAACCAATTTCTTTGAAGATTCTAATTTGTCTTAAAAGTTGTCAATGTTGTCAATGACAACATTGACAACTTTTGGCAACTTTTGGGTTTGATGGCCAAACTTGGTCAAACCCTAGCCAAACTTGTCCAATCCACTACATATGATGAAAAAACACAAAAAGGGACCTCTAGTTCCTCTCTTGGCTCATTTTTCCACAAAATTGCTAAAATTCCCTAATTGGGCCTAATTGGACCTAACAAGGAACAAATAAGACCTATCCTCCTACAACCACTTCACACACTAGGACTCTTGGTCCCTTTATTTAACTAGTGGCCTAGCTAGAACAAATACAAGCCAAAATAGAGAAAGAGAAAACCCTAGGTTACATTTCCACAACTAGCCTACCTAGGTGTTCCTAAACCATACTCCACCAAAAGAAGAAGTCATGTCACTCTTGTGGATAGTAGCTCCTCGGAGATGCTCACCTTATTGAAATCTCCCTCTAGAATCCATGAGGCCTCTTACTCTTGTCTACCCCTCCACCGAATCAAATTCTCCATGTAGAATTTGTGTCTATTAGTCTTCTTGACCCAGGATTCCAGGACTTTATCAGCCACCATAGGAAACTTTGGAGGTAAGGCAGTAACCTCCACATCAGCATTGATCCCTTGACTAGTTGGATTGATATCTTTCATTTGTCCCCTAAACTCTATGAGGTCTTCAACATTGAATATGGGAGAGATACTCAAATCTGATGGTAAGTCCACCTTATATGCATTAGCTCCATACTTGGCTAAGATCTTGCATGATCCCACCCTTTTCATCTTAATTTTGGTTGGGACACCCTTCTATAGTCTATATTTGTTCAAGTGGACCATCACATAGTCACCCAATTCAAACTAAACATCCTTCCTTTTCTCATCCACTTTGGATTTCAACTTAAGTTGAGTATCCTATATCTTCTTCTTTACTTGATCTTGTATCTCATTCATGGTAGAATTGAAGTCTTCTACATGGCCACTTTTGTACTCCATTCCACCAAGATCTCTAAGTTCACAAACAACCCTAGGATGCATGCCATAAACCACCTTAAATGGAATCTTACCTGTCATCCTATTCTTGCTATCATTGTAAGAATATTTTTCTTGAGGAATGACCACATCCCAAGTCTATCTATATTCCTTAGTTAGGCACCTCAAGAGGTTACCTAGCACTCTATTGACCTCCTAAGTTTGGCCATCAGTCTGAGGGTGGTAATTTGAACCAAAAGATAGGTTAGTACCCAGCCTTGTCCACAAAGTTCTCCAAAAATGACTCATAAACTTTACATCTCTATCAGAGACAGTGCTCAAAGGAAGACCATGAATCCTTACTATTTCCTTGAAAAACAAATAAGCTATGTGGCTAGCATCATTAGTAGTTCTGCATGGAATGAAATGTCCCATTTTACTAAATCTATGAACAACTACATAAATTCTATCATACCCCTATTTAGTTTTGGGTAACCCCACAATGAAATCCATACCTATACACTCCCATGGTCTATTAGGGACCGGTAGAGGTTGATACAACCTTGCATTACTCATTCCTCATTTTTCCTTCATGCAAACAACACACTGTTCTACATACTTGGTGACATCCCTCACCAATTTTGGCTAATGGTAGAGCCTTTGGACCAACTTCAAGGTCTTTTCCTTACCAAATGACTACTTAGAGATCCATTATGCTTCTCTTGGATGAGGTTCATCCTCATTAACCCCTTGGGTACACACAACTGATTACCTTTAAACAACAAACGATTCTGTAAAGTGTAATCAGAGAACTTGCAATGGAAATGGTTCTCAAAGTCAACACATACCTTATAGGCCTCACCAAAATATTCATCTGACTTGTATAGGTCTCTAAAACTCTCAACCCCAATGCTATTCAAGTGGAATTATTTCCCTGTTAACAATCTCCTGCTCAAAGCATCTGCCACCTTGTTGAGTTGACCCTTCTTGTGCTTGATAGTAAAAGATAATGCCTGCAAGTATTCCATCCACTTTAGATGCCTATTACTTAGATTTTCTTATGCGTTGATGTAGATAAGAGCCTGATTATTAGTAAATACCACAAATTTTTTAGGCAATAGATAATGCCTCCATTTCCTCAAAGATTGGACTAGATCATATAACTCTAAGTCATAAGAAGAATATTTATTCTTGGCCTCATTTAATTTTTCACTTAAGAAGGCAATAGGACTACCCTCTTGACTTAACACACCCCCTACTGCCATTCCACTAGCATCACACTCAATGGTAAATAACTTATCAAAGCTTGGAAACTATAGAATAGGTTGAGTAGCCACTTGTCTTTTCAACATCGCAAAAGATTTTTCAGCTTCCAAAGTCTATCTAAACATAGTTTTGACCCCACCCTTAATAGTATTCATTAATAGATCATATATCCCACTGAAGTTCCTAATAAAATTTTTGTAAAATTGGGCAAGGCCATGAAAAATCCTTACCTCAGTGGCTGTGGTAGGTGGAGGCCAGTTCAAGATTGCAACAACTTTGTCTTTGTCCATATTCAAAGACCCCTTGGACACCACAAAGCCCAAGTAAACTAGTTCTTGCTTAAATAACTCACACTTCTCAAGGTTAATGGCCAACTTCTCTTCATGCAACCTCTTCAATACTACCTCCACATGTTTGACATGTTCCTCTCTTGTCTTACTGAATATCAATATATCATCAAGATATACCACTACAAACTTTCCAGTGAAATCCTTGAGCACCTCATTCATGAGCCTCATGAATGTGCTCAGAGAATTAGAGAGGCTAAATGGCATCACAAGCCATTCATAACCCATATGTGGTTTTGAATGTCATTTTCCATTCATCACCTTCCTTCACCCTGATTTGGTGATAACCACTTTTCAAATCTAGCTTTGTGAAATACATTGCCCCACCTAGGCAATCCATAAGATCCTCTATCCTTGGATTGGAAATCTATACCTTCTTGTAATCCTATTTATATCCCTTGATTCTATGCATAATCTCCACTTTCCCACCTTCTTTGATGCTAAAACAACCAGGACTACACATGGGCTAATGCTCTTCCTGATCAAACTTTGATCCAAGAGTTCTTGTACTTGTCTTGCTACCTCCAAGTTCTAATCTAGAGTCAACTTGTATGCTACTTTATTGGGCAAGGATGCCCCTAGCACAAATTCTATTTGATGAATTATAACCCTCTTAGGTGGTAGGTTTACAGGAGTGCCATCACTCACAATCTCCTTATATTTCTCAAGAAATTATTCCACTTCCTTTGGTAGTGGTTCCTTTACTGGTGTCTCCTCCTTAGGTCTTAGCACAATGGAATAATCTTCTCCCTTATCATCTCTGATATCATTCACCAACTCCTTTCCACTGCATAACATGACATTAGAAGTTTTACTTTGTTGTTCCTCATCCTCTAATAAAGACTAAATTTTGAATGTCTTTCCTCCTTTCTTAAATGTAAGTGAGTTCTCTTTCCCATCATATACTGCTCCATTATCAAACTACCAAGGCCTCCCAAGAAGCAAATGACAAGCATCCATTGGAAGGATGTTACAAAGAAATCTTCCCTTATATCCTGCTATGGAGAATTCTACCCATGTTTTCTCATTGACCAAGACACTTAGGCCTTTGTTGAGCCATGTCACCTTATAAGGGTTCACATGGGGTATTTTGGCTAGCTTTAGCTTCACCAATGCCTCCTCTAAAATGATGTTGTCGATGGATCCAGAATCAACAATCACTTTACATACTTTTCCAAGAATCTTGCGTCTAATTCTAAATAGTGCCCTCCTATGTTTGAGCTTATCCTTGATTGGCTGCCTTATTAGGACACTTCTAAATGTCAAGGTTCTCACCCATTTCTGAGTCTAAATGGTCCACCTCTGGAGTTTTTACACTAAGAGTATCCTCATGTGCATATGCTACTCTTTTGTCACTATTTTTTGTAGAGGGATTATCAAGACATCTATAAGTTGGATGCCCTAGTTGCCCACAATAATAGCATTTCATTGTAGCAAAGTAGGATCCACTCCTACCGCCTCTTCCTCTGTTAGAACCCCCATGTCTACCCCTGCCTCTGTTATAGCCTCCTCTTGAATTGTTCTCAGTCTACTTCTCTGTCAACTTGTTTTCTCCTTGGGACCTTTGTTCACTACCCCTTCCTTGGTAGCCTCTTCTTTTACCCCTCTATTCTCTTCCTCTACCTCTATTCTTATTATTGTTCTTGAAACTAGAATCCCCTTTCTTCTTATTCTTCTCTTCCACCTTTAGAGCCAACTGATCACATTTTTGGATGTGAGTAGGTGTCCATAGACTTAAATCCTCTTGGATGTTCCACTTCAACCCACCCAAGTACCTAGCCACATTGATTAGATCTTCTTCTTGAAACTTAGACCTTAACCATATTCTTTGGAATTCCTTAGTATATGAGGCCACATCTAGATCTTTCTGCTTCAAGTTTTTTCTCTTCCTATGGAGCTATATTTCATAGTCCTCTAGAAGATAACTCTCTTTCAATTTTGTTACCATGGCATTCCAATTTTCTATTGGTTGCTTTCCCATACTTACCCTCTCATCCTGAAGGTATTTCCACCAAGTCAAAGCTTACCCTCTGAGTCTAGACTTGGCCACTTTAACCCTTTTGGCCTCACTTATCCCTTCACATTCAAAATGATTTTCCATTACTTCAATCTAGTCCATGACTACCTCAATATCCATCTTTCCTCCAGATAGAGGTATTCCCTCCAAATCTTTGCCACTTAGTTCTTTTATGACCTTCAAGAAAGGTTCCTCATTCAACACTAGGTCAGGTTCTGATATGTAGTCTTCTTCCTCCATCTTCTTTTTACCCTTACTACTGGATTCTGCTTCATATTCTTTCTTCCTAGTAGCATCTACTAGTTCTTCCATCCTTACTCTCATTGCTTCCAAAGTACCCTCAAGGAGTTTGTTTTTCTCCCTCTGCTCCTCCATATCCTTGGCTAGTTTTGCATTTATAAGCATCTTTGTAGAACCACAAGATTCCACCTCTGACATAAACCAGCTTTCACAAGTTTCTCAACCTGCTATGATACTACTCTGATGTAGTACTAGTCTGGCCCCAAAGACCTCTTCTAGGGTCTCTTAGGTCAATCACTGACCTACTAGGGTTCTTCTATTCACCTTAGGATCCTTAGGTATCTTATCACAAGATCCAAATTTCCTTCAACTAGTAAACACCAACAAAATAGAACTCACAGCTTTGCAAACCTCATACTAGACCCCAATTGGTCTTTCTTGTCCATTTGCACAATATAATTCAAATGTATTCCAATATTTACCAAATTGAAAAGGCAGCACATGAAGAAGTCAATAGGATGAATTCCAACCCCCCAAAACTCACTTTGCTCCAAAAACACAAACGAGCTCCAAGAACCTATGCAATTACCCCCAAAATAGGGCTACAAGCAATTAACCCTATTTGGACACCTTTTCTGCATTATCTTGGGAAAATTTCTTAACAAGTGCCAAATAGGATTAGGATCTAGACACCCTTTTTACAGACATTAAATATTTTCTAGGTTTTAGGCCCCTAAATTGTCCGTATAGTCCTTCCTACTTCCATGCCTAAAATTTAGGGTTTTACACCTCCTTCACTGTCTGCACAAGAAATGAAATTTCTTGGCCTATAAGATAACTCCTCACAACTTCTCCTCTTGGTTGAGGGTCCTCCTATGACTCCTCTACATTCCCACTTCCTCTTATTGAAGCTAAGGATGCTTTCGATCCCTCTAGCTAGCTCTGCAACCTCTGATGATCCCTAGCCATGCTACTCTAGCTCACCTAGGGAATCATATTAAGAATAGTTTCCACCACTTCTAGGGCCAAGCCTACTTTGTAAACAATGTACATGGAGTCTAATTTCATAATCCAAGATCCTGGGCCAAAGCCATAGTGGAAAAGAAAGTTAAGACCCCATTTGCAACCAGTGCTCAAAACCATACCAGCGACTGCACTGAACTTTCAGGATTTTAAAAAGAAATCAAAACTATTAAAAATACCAAAATAACACCATAGTAAGTTCAATAAAAACCTAAATTACAATAAAAAAATCTTATAGAAACACTTTCAATCCATTACATTGCCTGATCACCTCAAAACACACAAATCTACACTGCTATTGATAACACGGTCCATACATGAAAGTTCTAAAACTTGCCAACACTTCACAAATCCTGAGGATGGTCTTATATAGATGAAACAAACACTAAATGGTTGGTTTCAGATAGTTACCCAACCAATTTCTTTGAAGATTCTAATTTGTCTTAAAAGTTGTCAATGTTGTCAATGACAACATTGACAACTTTTGGCAACTTTTGGGTTTGATGGCCAAACTTGGTCAAACCCTAGCCAAACTTGTCCAATCCACTAAATATGATTAAAAAACATTAAAAAGGACCTCTAGTCCCTCTCTTGGCTCATTTTTCCACAAAAATGCTAAAATTCCCTAATTGGGCCTAATTGGACCTAACAAGGAACAAATAAGACCTATCCTCCTACAACCACTTCACACACTAGGACTCTTGGTCCCTTTATTTAACTAGTGGCCTAGATAGAACCAGTACAAGATAAAATAGAGAAAGAGAAAACCCTAGGTTACATTTCCACAACTAGCCTACCTAGGTGCTCCTGCATTCTCAAAGCTTTCCCTTTCCAAAGCTTTGTACCCACGATATCAGATACACGGTGTCAATCATGCGCAATGCCTTAATGAGTATTCAATGATAATATTTTATTCAAGGAAAAACACCCATCATTAGATCAAAAAGGATATGTGTGAAGTTTAGTTTAACTGTAACCCCATTTTGGGCCCACCATACACACATGTCTCATAGTTGTGATACCACAAAGGTTTATACATTGCACACATTTTGTTTAAGACATTACGCCTTCCATTTAATTTAATTTGATCTTACGGTCCCGCATAAATACTACAACCCTTACTATATCCCACCATGTGCTACATGGCACAAAGGTATTAACACATGAAGGATAAACCACTTAGATCTTTAGATAGCGGCATCACGCTAACCACATGATCAAAATAGATCTGACGTTCCTTAACCTCTTTAAGCCTTTGATCTAAAATGGACATCTATCTACATGACACGATCCATGATGAATAATCATCTTTGAAATTATATTTAAGGGATTGTGTTTACCATTAGATTGAAATAGATCAACTTGATTCTTAGCTACCCTATAGCCTGACCACTTTCCATGTGTCAAATAAGTGCAAAGCTGCAAAGAATAACTTCGTTGCAGCTCCAAACATTAAAAATGTGCCAACTGTGTGATAAAAACATATCTGATAGTGCACAATCCTATCAATAGATTTGAAAAATGATAAGCTCATGATCTCAATAAAGACACATGGCACTCTGGTGTGATTCCTTGAAAAGTAAACTCTCTACATCTTGCAATGAAGGGATCATGCCTTCCATTAGATCTAACAAGACTTGCACGACACATGGGAGACATAAAACACCACAAGGACTTAGGAAATTTAGGAAATATTAAAAATAACCTTGGGTGTGGCTTAAGAAATTATAGGAAATGGTCCCATAATGAAAAATTAAACCCATGGGTAAAGAAACTTAAGTGATCGAAAAGTGACATCAAAATAGAAAGAGCACGAGACACTTAGGTTTTTTATGGAAAAATGAACCAAGGGCTAGAAAATTTGCAATTAGGGATTAAGAACTAGATCCAAAACATTGCAAAAAAGGTAGGAAGAACACCAATTAAATAAAAAAGCATTATTGTCCTAACAGTGGCTCCAACTAAGGAAGGTTGATATCGAGATCAATACTAGATTCCAGATGTCTGAAAAGAGAAGAAAAAAGACAAAAACAAAGCGCTACAAAAATAGAAAATAGGAATTTTTACAAATATACACTACTCTTAGAAGAGTCAATATTATCTCCACCCTACTTATTTCCCGTATTTGAATGAGTCAAACTAGGCTTGATCGCACCAAGCCACCAACAAACTTCTAATTCAGTTGTCCTCTATAAAAAAAAAAAATTATGTTCTCTTCTCTAGAAACAAACTGAAACAATCACTTTCACTTGCCTAGTCTGACCTATTGACATTCTCTACTAGCTGAACATAAAAAACATTGTCAGCACACCCATCAGTATAGCCCAAATGGTAATTAGGAAAAAACTAAAAGTGTAGATCATGTGGCATATTAATGTTGCATGCATTAAGTATAATGAAACCAGATGCAATATTCATCCTTTTCTAACTCAATACCATATCTTTGAAACCCATCATCCAGCTGAAAGGTAAAGCAATCATATTCTACCATATAGATGGTATCAATATTATCATATCTACTTTCTATAGGAGAAGACATATCAACCTTTGAACAAGAACATTGTTCAACACTATCATCTTCAAAACATGAAAACTCTATGTCATGATCTTTATCCTCCTCTTTAGTAGAGTCACAATATAAAACTAATTTATGTGAGACTAAAATAATGTCATCAAATTCTTGCATACTAAATAATCACCTTATTTATCAATCAGAGATGCATACTCAGATTTTTACCCACCATATATGACATTATTTGATACCTCATTCTCATATGCCTTGTCATGTTGCACACTACCATGATGACATGTAACAGATTGAATGTTTGAAGATGTTAATTTGATCACCAAAATGCAAAAAGATAATGCAAGATATTAAATCAGTTAATGGATTGTATTGTAATTAATGTCAAATTGATATAATATAATCGGTTATAATCAAAGTGTCAAAGACTTCAGAGAATCATAGAGAGAAAGATTATGCTTTTAGTAATACATAAAAGAAAATAATTAACTAAGTGACTTCAAACACTGACGGTTAGTGGAACCTGATGGACAAAGATAACCAAAAGTCAAGTCACAGTGATGCCCAAGAAAAGAAACCGACAAGCATTATCGATGAGAAAAATCACAAGCATTACCGACAGATGAAATCATAGTATAAACCAATGGAGAAGCTCAAGGAGAACTGGAGTGTTGACCAAAGCTATCAGAAAGTTAAAACACCAAAATTAACTGGAGTTCAGAAATAAAAAAAATATCTAGCTGGAAGAGCTAAATATAGACTTAAGTGGTAGTTATCATAGTTATCATCCACAAGATAAAGCCAGAGATAAGTAAATGATTTAAAGTTATTTTGTCTAGTTGGAAAGAAGATCTCTATGAGATAAAACAAGATTTTTTCTTTAGATCAAATTGGCTAAGATTGTGGATCACACCAAGATCAAGAAAATAAAGAACCTAGAAACCATTGCATTATTTCTATAAAGAGACAACTTAATTCATTATGAATAAAGGAGATTGAATGAAAAAGAGGATGCTAGAGAGAAACTGATGAAGAGAAACTTCATAAAGTCCTGATCAATCAAGCTGAGGAAAGAGCTAAAGATTTATGTGGACACTGAGCAACAAAGCATAGCATCACTGAGTTGAACAATAGTGGAGCAAAGGTGTTAAAAGGACATATTGATCAGTGTTTGGTGAGCTTACAATAGATCTAAAAATCTGCAAGTATAAGTTGTATATGTGAACAAATCATACTTTTTTATTTTAACCATTGATTCAGAAAGTCTCTTATCTGAGTAGGATTTAAAAATCCTTTCTATATTGAGATACATCCCAAGGAGTATCAAAAATTTTGATCATGAAAATTGCATGATATGCTTGATACCTATTGACAGGCCAAGAGAGTGTTTGATCAAGGAAGGTAGCATAGAGATGCCCGATATCAAGTGACAAACTAATATTTTAAATGCTATAACAAGGTAACACCTAACAATATTTTTTTAACCTTTAATAGGGTTGTCTCTTCATCGAGCTTAGTTTAGAAGAGTGAAAAGTTTGGGTTACCGGTCCCAAGTGGTTTTTCCCTTAACAGGGTTTCCATGTTAAAAATCTATGTGTCATTATGTTTATGAGTCATTAATTTAGAGTTTTGCATTACACATAGATAATCTGGATTGATCGATATACTTTAAGTAATTTACTGTATTTTGGTAAATTAATAGAATCCTATTCTGTAAACATACAGAGTAAGGTTTAACAAAGCATTTCAAACAGTAGTAATTTGATAAGTAGATTTGGAGGCATTCATCTTATAGGACCAAAGATAACTAGAGACTTAATATTGTGGTACTATGTTTTTGGGTTGATTAATTGGAATATTTTTTAGGCCACTGATTCATGCCCCCCCTCCCCTCCTCTTAGTTATTACTAATAATTGGTATCAAATCTTGTGTGCTTAGAAAAGGAGTTTAATAGCTCAAGAAAATAATCACAAGATGAACAGACAGGATGTGCCCAAGTTAAATAAAGACAACTTTGCATCGTGGAAAAGAAGAATAAGACTCCACATTTTAGTTATTGGAAATGATTTTGTTTAATACTTAGATATTGAATATGTGTTTCCTATAGTACTTCACACTCTTGAGAAATTAAGAGAAAAACAAGAACATAATTGCATGATGATAGAACTTGCCTCATCACTCTCCGATGTTGAGTTTGAATATGTCAAAACCTGCACCTCTACAAATAAAATGTGGGATAAGTTGAAGCTAGTACATGGAGGAGATGCCAATGTACTAAGAGCCAAGGTAGAAAGCCTAACAGGGAGGTTTGATGACCTAAGGATGAAAGAAGGAGAAAATATCACTCAGTATAGCTATAAAATCAAAGAGGTATTCAATGCTATCTGAGGAGTTGGAGGTGTATTTGAAGATGAGACAGTGGTAATTAAAATCTTAAGAACCTTACTGCATGTATATGCTATTAGAGTTTTTTCTATTTAAGAAATGAGAGAAGTTGCAAACAATATAGTTACTCTAGATAGTCTGATTGGTAGATTGATTTCATTTGAGATGAATAACTTTGATAATCGTGTCTTACCATCTATAGAATTTGCATTCAAATCTTCTTTGAAAATAAGCAATTCAAGTCACAAACATGCTATAAGAAATGATATTGAAAGTGATAATGAGGATCAATGACTTGAGGAGATTGAAGCACTAATGGTGAGAAGATTGCAGAGAGGCAAAGGTAGATACAAAGGTAAATTACCACTTGTATGTTTTAATTGTAAAGAGGTTGGACACTTTGCTAAAAGATGTACAAATAGAAGAAAATATGACAGAAGTAATGATAGATCATATGAAAAGAAGTTTGATAGAGGTGATAACAAACATTACTAAAGAAACTGACAATCTGACAAAAAAGATACCCGAGACTACAATGACAAAGGGAAGAAAGCTTATTACCTAGCTGAGAACAGAGCTGATGACACTTATACTGAATCAGAAGAAGACATCGAGATGGTATTTGTAGCCATGAAGGATGATTCAAATGATGAAGAAGAAAGGTACGTAGAAACTATATAATCATATCTAAGGTTAATAAGAATGATTTCTGGATCATAGATAGTGGTTGCACTCACCATATGACTAGTGATAAACAAAACTTTGAGACTTTTGAATACTATAATGGTGGTTCAGTAGGAATGGGTAATGATACACCCTATCCAGTTGAAGCTAAAGGAACTATAATGTTAAATAACCTGATCAAATGTGAAAATTCTTACTGGGTAAAAGGACTGAATTATAATTTGTTAAGTGTTTCATAGCTGAACAATATAGGTCACATAGTAGCATTTGAAAATAAGAAGGCAAACATCTTTAATGAATCAGGAAGGTTGATCAAAACTAGTGAGAAAACAAAAGGTAACATTTTCTATCTTGATGAGACTAACACCACTTGTTTAATGGCTAGAAATAAATACATATGGTTGTTGCACAAAATATTGTGTCATGGGAGTTTTGACAACATGATAATGATAAGCAATAAAAGCAATGTCAGAGGCTTACTGAGCATGACAAAGCCCGAGCATATCATGTGCAAGAACTGTCAAAAAGGTAAGTTGATAAAGTATAGTTTCAAGAGTAAAACCCATACATCTAATGCAATTCTAGAATTAGTCCATATAGATCTATGTGGACCCATTGTTAATCTCTAAGTTATGTTGATGATTAGTGCCCAACACTTAGTCATTTCATTGGGTAGTTTTAGTTGGCTATCATTGTGGCCGAGCTAAAACTATACAAGGCTGAGAAACATTGCCGAGCAGTTTTTTAGTATGCCGAGCTACATTGCCGAGCCGAGTAGAGATAGAGAAGTTAAATGCCAAGCAACAGATAGTAAAAGTGCCGATTAGGACAATTTTTGTAAACTTGTCAGTAATGATACAAAATTCAAGGATAGTGATCCGGCCAACTTGTATAAGCTTCTTGGGCCGACTAATGTATGCATTTAATATTTTTATATAGAGTTAGTTATGCATTTAATTGTTTTATTCTATGCATGACTCATTGTAAGCATTAATTGGAATACCATCATGGTATGGGTAATGGATCTTGATTGTTGATATAGATCTCACTGTCAGATCATTAAAGATATATTAGATTTCTTCCAAACCCTATTTTATGTATGTGCAAGAGGTAGAAGAGGAGTAGTTGAAGTGACTTCATTTTGTAGTAAAATGCATAGAGGTTTATTTTTTTCAGAAGAAGAGATCAAGTAGAGCATAACACAGTGAACAGTAGAGTAAAGTTATATCAAATTATAAGATCATAAGAGATACTGAAAAGAGAAGATCCATCATCAGCATCAGAGTGCATATCGAAGGATCAATACTTGAGACTTTTTAATCATTGTATTAGGTGAAAATATCTTAACAGAGTGGTTTTAGTAGGCCTTTATTTATCTCTTAACAGAGTGCTTACTTCATTGTAAGTTTAAATCCTTTAACAAGGTAGATTGTAATGGTCTGAAGCTCTTAACCGGGCAGACCTCTAACAGGGTAGATTACATTTTGTAATCAAACATTGTAACCTTAAAAGGTACACTTTATTACTGCAGTAGTGGAGACTTTTGTGGGTGTTATCCCCACCCCAGTTTTACCTATTTGGGTTTCTGGGTTACCAAGTTATTGTGTTATGTGTTACTTATTTCATGGTGTGGATGCTATCTGAGATTACATTAGATTCATTTATGTATGAATGTGGATCA
>MU227805.1:154676-171754 GCA_018584345.1 Thuja plicata
GATAGGTATTTCATTCTCTTTGTTGATGATTATTCTAGAATGATGACAGTTATGTTCTTAAAAGATAAATCAGAAGCATTCAAGATGTTTAAATGGTATAAGGCTATGGTAGAAAAACAAAGTGAAATTAAATTGAAATTCTTAAGGTCAGATAAAGGAGGGGAATTTGTTTTATGTGAATTCACTAACTATTACAATCAGCATGGAACTAAAAGATAGGTTTATGCACCAAGACTGGTACAACAAAATGGAATTGCTAAGAGGAGAAACAATCAATTGTTGACTCTGCAAGAACATTGATGATTGAGAAAAGCATCACTCAAACTTTCCAGAGGGAATCTATCAGTACTATTGTCTACATATTAAATAGAGTACAATTGAAGAAAGACACAAAGAATACAACCTATGAGATTTGGTATGGTCACACACCCAATGTAAGTTACTTGAGAATCTTTGGCAGTCAATGTTATAAATTGAAAGATGATAGAAATGGAAAACTTGACTACAAAAGTTAAGAAGGTATCTTTCTAGGGTACTCAACCAAAATCAAGGCTTATAAATGTCTTAACAAGTCATCTAACAAAATCATTGGAAGTGCAAATGTAAAAGTAGATGAATTTGTAGAAAAGAATGATAAGAAAAGCATAAAAGAGCCAAAGGACTACAAAAGGTTTTTTTATATAGAACAAGATACTCTACTTGAGTAATAGTGTATTGCTCCTAAGAAACAGAACATTGCACCCAAGCATCAGGTTGCAATTACCAAAAATTAGGAAAATCCTCAAGATGATCTTCTGAGCAATGGACATTAGAATAAAGGTCAAGAAGGTGATCATAATGATGAAGAAAGCATTGAACCAAAACTTGTCAAGTATGTTAGAAGACAGCATCCACAAAATCAAATAATAGGAGAGAAGAAGGCTGGAACAAGAACAAGAAGTAATTCACTAAACACAAGATGTTTACTTTGTGATTTTGAGCCTAAATCTATTAATACTACACTTGAGAATGAAGAATGGGTTAGTGCTATGAATGAGGAAATAGAAAAAATTGAGAAGAAAAATACATGGACACTAGTACCGATACTAGATGACAAGAATGTCATCGATACCAAATGGATATTCAGACACAAGCTGAATGAGAATGGAGAAGTCACAAGAAACAAAGCAAGGTTAGTATGAAATGGGTATGCACAAGAAGAAGGAATTGATTATGAAGAAACCTTTTCACCCGTTGCTAGACTAGAAGGATTTATAATCCTACTGGCTTATGCTTCATTCAAAGGATTCAAGGTATACCAGATGGATGTCAAATCCGCATTCCTAAATGGAATACTGGAAGAAGAGGTATACATTGAACAACCAGAAGGGTTTGTTGATCGAGACAAGAGAAACATGATATGTACACTACATAAATCCTTGTATGGATTGAAACAAGCACCGAGAGTTTGGTATGAAAGACTTCACTCCTATCTCATCAACACTAAATTTGTAAGAACAAGTGAAAATAGCAATCTGTACTTAAAATAAGATACCGATGGTAATATTCTCATTGCTGAATTTTTTGTTGATGATATCATTTTTGGGGGAGATGAAATGTTATGCAAATCATTTGCTAATGAAATGAGAAAAGAGTTTGAAATGTCTATGTTTGGGGAGATCAAATTATTTCTTGATCTATAGATTCTTCAAAAAGATGCAGCCATATATATCACTCCATCCAAATACATCAAGGAAGTGTTGAAGATATTCAAGATGGAAGATTCCAAACCAGTTGGAACACCTATGGCTACTGGATGCAAGATGACAAAAGAAGACAAATCAAATGAGGTAAATCAGACCTTGTATAGATCAATGATTAGAAAACTAATGTACGTTATTCATACCAGACCAAATATAGCACATGCAATTGGAATAGTTGCAAGATTCCCTGATAATCCAAAAGAATCACATATGACTATTGTCATGAGAATTATGAGATATTCGAAGAACACCAAGGACTATAGATTATGGTACAAAAGAGAAGGAAAATTTGAGCTAAAAGTCTATACAGATGGTGATTGGGCTGGAAAAATTGATGACTGAAAGAGCACAACTGGAGGATCATTCTTCATGGGTGATAGACTTGTCACATGGATCAACAATAAGAAAGGATGCATCTCTAAGTCTACTATAGAAGTAGAGTATGTGGTTGTTACTGCAAATTTCTCCAATATTGCATAGATCAAACTGTTACTAGACGGTATGAATATGAAGATTCTTGAACTAGGAATTATTTATTGTGATAATACTAGTGCAATTAACATTTATAAGAATCCAATCATGCATGATAAGGATAAACATATTTCTATCAAGTATCACTATCTGAGAGAACAAGTGCAAGCAAAGGAGGTGATACTGGAATATGTTGAATCAAAGGAACAATTAGCTAATATATTCACCAATCCATTACCAAAGGATACATTTGAGTACCTGAGATAGAGA
Source organism: Thuja plicata (assembly GCA_018584345.1). NCBI lineage: Eukaryota > Viridiplantae > Streptophyta > Pinopsida > Cupressales > Cupressaceae > Thuja > Thuja plicata. The sequence continues at coordinate 157,160 of MU227805.1, forward strand.
CTAGGGGTGCAACCCTTGTCTATTGGTTAGTAAGCTAACTAGAAGGCTGCATCAGTGTACACCCAATCAGAAGATTATTCATGTTGATGCACAACCGCCATAAACAACAATAGATACATATGTACATAGCAAGGTACAAATCTTCACCGAACATGAGAGACATTGTATTGCTGATGGATAGGGAAATTCAAGGAGTATATTACATAAAGGGATAAAATATGATATAGAATAATTTTTGGCATTATTGTCAAAGGGAGAGATTATTTCATTATCATTATCATTATCCATAAGGAGAATTTCCTATGAAAATAAAAAGGAAAAGTTAATCAATACTCAAAGGAAGAGAGATTGACTACATATGAAATATCCATCTAAGGGAGAGAAGAAACAAAGGGAGAGAGTTCATAAAAAAGAGATATTCTTGTCAAAGGAAGAAGAGATTATCAAGAAGAGGAATAGTCAATGTAGAGCACATATAAGAAAAGAGACAGAAGATGCTACATCTATCCAATGAAGGGATTGAAGATTGAATAAATCCACTCTGTAAGAAACAAATAAAAGCTATTTGTAGCTTACCAAGAACCAGACATTTTTAATACTTACAATAGGAAAGATTAATGAAACTATTATATTTCATATTGTATTAAAGTAATAGTATAGTATGATCATGTAGTATGTTTCCATCAATGCCAAAGGGAGAGATTGATGACATGTAACTGATTGAATGTTTGAAGATTTTAAGTTGATCATCAAAATGTAGAAAGATAATGCAAGACATTAAATTAGTTAATGGATTGTATTGTCATTGATGTCAACTTGATATAATCTAATAGGTTATAATCAAAGTGTCAAAGACTTCAGAGAATCAGAGAGAGAAATATTATTCTTTCAGTAATGCATAAAAGACTTGAGCATTCACTAAGTGACTTCAAACACCAATGGCTAGTGGACCTTGATGGACAAAGATAACCAAAAGTCAAGTCACAGTGATGCTCGATCAAAGAAACCGATGAGCATTACCCACGAGAAGAATCACAAGCATTATTGATGGACAGAATCATAGTATAAACCAATGGAGAAGCCTAAGGAGAACTGGAGTGTTGACCGAAGCTATCAAAGAGTTAAAACACCAAAATTAAATAGAGTTCAGAAATGACAAAATATCTAGCTGGCAGAGCTAAATATAGACCTAATTGGTAGTTATCATTTTTTTCATCGACAAGATAAAGCCAAAGATAAGTAAAGGTTTTAAAGATGTTTTATTCAGTTGGTAAGAAGATCTCTACAAGATAAAATAGGAGGTTTGATTTAAATCAAATAAGCTAAGATTGTGGATCACACCAAGATCAAGAAAATCAAGAACCTATAAATAGTGATATCATGTCTATAAAGAGACAAATTAATTCATTACGAATTACGTGGAGTGAATGAAAAAGAGGATGCTGGAGAGAAATTGATGAATAAAAAATTCATATAGTCCTAATCAATCAAGCTAAGGAAAGAGCTAAAGCTTTTAGCAGACATAGAGGAATAGAGCATAACTTCACTAAGCAGAACAATAGTGGAGCAAAGGTATTAAAAGGACCTATTGATCAGTGTTTTATAAGCTTATCATAAATCTAAAAATCTTTAAGTATAAGTTTTATATGTGAATAGATCATATTGTTTCAGTTTAACCATTGATTCAGAAATTCTCTTAACCAAGCAGGATTTAAAAATCCTTTCTATATTGAGATACATCGCAAGGAGTATCAAAAATTTTGATCATGAAGATAGCATGAGATGCCAGATACCTATTGATAGACCAAGAGAGTGTTTTATCAAGGAAGGTAGCATAGAGATACCTTATATCAAGTGACAAACTAATATTTTAAATCCTCTAACAAGGTCACACCTAATAGTGTATTTGTAACCTTTAACAGGGTTGGCTCTTCACCGAGCTCACTTCAGAAGAGTGAAAATTTTGGGTTACCAGTCCCAAGTGGTTTTTCCCTTAACAGGGTTTCCACGTTAAAAAACCATGTGTCATTGTGTTTATGAGTCATTACTTTAGTTTTTTGTATTACACATAGATAATCTGGATTTATCAGTATACTCTAAGTAACTTACTATGTTTCAGTAAATTAACAGATTGTTATTTGGTAAAAATATAGAATAAGGTTTAACAAAGCATTCCGAATAGTAGTAATTTGATAAGTATATTTGGAGGCATTCATCCTATAAGGTTGGAGATAACTAGAGGATTAATATTGTGGTACTAAGTTTTTGGGTTGATTAATTAGAATATTTTTGAGACCACTGATTCGCCCCCACCCCCCCCCTCTCGGTTATTAGTAACATACCCAATCCAAATATAGGAAGGGAATCAACACCATATGTATCATACCTCATACCCTCAAGAAAATAATTATCATCAAAGCATAATTTTTTTGGGCATGAAAAAATGGATTCACCTCTAGATGTATACCTCTGATATTCATTTTCCAATAGCTGAGAAATCTGTTTTGTATTTATCATCTTAGAATCTTGGTCTGTAAAATCATTTATTTCATCATTTCAGATATGAGTACCTAATGGATTAGTTCTCACTTTAATATCATATTGGTGATCCATATCAAGGAAATCACTTGATTCACTATCACATTCATAACCTGAAATATAAATTCATATCCCTTCATCAACACTATGAGGTTCATTTGAATCATCAAAGTAGAAACATATATTAATATGATCTTCTTGATCATCATAGGTAACTGTTGTTATCAACTAAGATTAATAATTGGTTGTATAAGAGATATCATTCCTTATAGATCCATCAATATTAATTTTATATCCATTACTCTCAACACACATATCCTTTACTTCATTCTAAAAAAAAAAAAAATTCTTGATTACAAGAGACATCATCCCCACTGGACTCATCTCTATCATTTTGGTTTCCATCATTCTTAGAATTAGCAACATTAATTTTATCATCATGTGTGATTTCATATTCATTATCCTCAATATCCTTTATCCACTCCCTAATATACTCAAGTCCCTCCACTTTCCAAGATTTTGGCCAATCAACTAAACTAGGCACACAAATTTCTAAACACACATCCACCCAAATAGACTCTTGAGGTTTTAAAGAACCATGAAAATCCCTCATTGCAGAAACAAACCTCCTGTAAAAATTAAATGTAGATTCTCCCACCACTCTTCTCTTGTGTCTTTGTAGAGACAAAATAACCTGTTCTTGAAGCTCTTGTTTTAGCAATTTTATATCTACAAGAAAATCCTCAAGATCTAGCAAAGGTACTCTAGATGTGACCATATCTCTAGTATATACATGTGAATCATCACTTTGAGAAAAAAAATTTACTTGTAGCAACACAAGCTATCTGGATTCACCATGCACCCATAAACTAATACATACTTCCAACTGAAAATACAACTAAAATTATAACCTTGAAATATGCAAACCTCTATCCACACCATGTTCCTCCTCTTAGTGCTTAAATCACTTAATAAGGAAACACTTTTATAACCATCAAAATAAAATACCTGGATGTATTAGAGTAGATGAAAAAATTACTTATATGAAGTCACCTTCAAACAACCTTTAAAACTTTGGTAGAGTTGTCACCTCTTTTCAGAGGACAAATTTTGAATCAGCGGAGAAATCCTTCCCAACTCTGACCTTCTTCAAAACCATAAAACTCACAACACACCCCTATAATAGGGTCTCATATAGATTCCTCTCTTGACTAAGCTCTCAGTCATTGGATCCCAAATATTTGCTTCATCATCACTACAAGTCCACCTTTTTGATTTGTCTTTCTCACGAAATGCACACTCGTACAATCAAAGAACTCAAACTCACCACTTGTGAGATAATATATGTATATATTTTAGGAACTTTGGAATTCTTGGAAAATACTGTAATGACAGACAAAATAAACCCTAAATCTCTTTATAAGTAAGAGGAATAATTCTTTGTAGCACATGACTCTATAACAATCATATCACTCTAGGATTGATTTTGACTAAATAGAGAATAAATCTCTATTATCCCCAACGGAGTGTCTATGTTGGGGTGGTCCCACAATAGTGTGTCCCACTTTTTTGAACGTCCTGATTTTTGCTGAAATTGCATATTTTTAAGAAAATCTGATGATTTAGGCCTTCAGAGGTCCCATTTGAAGGAGTAAATTAAAATTAGTTGGATAAAAGCCTCTTGGATCAAACTCTCTTTGGTATAATTTCTCTAATCCTCACTTACACCTGTAATCGAGTCTCCTTTGCACCCATAAAAATGCTTTCAAAAAATCACTTTAACATTAACTTTTTACGGGATCAAATGAATTCATTTGACAAACCCAAATACAGGATGATAGTACTAAGAGAAATTTTTCCAATGATTATGATTTTTATATATATTCGGTTTATTATGCCTTGGTTTTTTAATTTTTACTAAACATAGGTTGTCTGACCATTTAACAACTTCTCTGCTTGATATTTCTGGAAAAAGAGTAAATTAGGAAAAAGAATTTATGAAAAATATCTAGGAAATAGGTAATTATGTTACCTTTCTATCAAAAAAAGAAAAAATTAATTTTGATATATACATATAAAGTTAGAGAGATCCAAGTGAGCCTATGTCCAAATTAAAGTTAGTGTCACTTCATAACTCAATAAACTATAAACTATTCAACCAAACAGAATGAAACCAATTAAATTCCCTTGACATTTGTGTTACAAACCAAAATTCAAAATAATTCTATCCTTGTCAATTTTATAATTAAGGTTATGTTGATCAAAGTGAGTGTCACTCCTGAAATATACTGATTTTTAGACAAACAAAATTTTGAAGGAGAAGGAAAAATAGATACAAATCAATTTCAAAAAAAATTTACAAAAAAATATATTTAGAAACTAGAAAAATAAACTCTAAAGGTCACTAGTTTACATCATCTTCAAATTGTTAATGGTTTTTTAGAAATAGGTGTCTGAAAGTGAAGTTTTTTTTCAAAAAAATAATTTCAGTGTCAAAGTTGGTCAAAAAGTGGCACACAGTTTTGTGGGATCACCCGTTTTGTTGTTGACTCTTTGATTGAATTAGAAAAGTAAACATGCTGACAATTATGTTGAAGTTGTTATGTTTTTTCTCCCCAATAGAGTCTTCAATTTTGTTTGTGACTCTTTGATAGGTTGAACTTATACCAGAGTCTCCCTGATAAGGTCTATAAGACCATTCTATTTTATGTCCCCGATAGAATTGTCATTTCTGTCAGTTCATTTTCTTGCAATCTCCTTTCCTAGATGAGATTTTGAGACCAGGCTGTAGGATTAAAAACCTAGGATAAAAACTCAGCACCCTTAGTGCAAAGGAGACAAGAGAAAACCAACTTTAACAAGGTTCAAAGACCTTCTACACTTTGAGCTCCACATAAATCAAGTGGGTATACCTTATCTACACACACATAACCCCTTGTGACAAACAAAATCTTGCAAATATATAATTGTGGAATATCTTTCAAACCTATAGGTAACATGTACCTCAATGTTTTTACCAAATCTTATGTAGTATCCCACTTGCACAAAGTATGTTTGAAAGCAAGACCTACTCTAATTCCTTCCTATAAGCATGAATGGAAAGGATTTTCTTTGATGTTTTGATTAATGGATCCCTAAAATACCCTAGATCCTACATAGACCAGTGCCTTATTCAATTCGAATCAAAGCCAAACATAATAGTGCAAAAGGAAGAATATGAACAAATGAAACAACACGGTCTAATATTTCTAATGCCTTACATCAAATATACCATGTCACTCAAGTTATACTTATGGATCCACTAGTGTGTTCAAATATGCAACTACCTATTTAAAGTATTTAGCCTTCCCCTGGGAAGAGACCCTGTAATAGACAATACAATAATCAACATCCACTAAAAGACAAGTTCTCAATATCCCTGATACCCAAACTCATACACATCTGAAAAAAATTCTCAAATCATAGTTATCCTTTAAATAAATTTATTACAGATCTACAATAGACAAGACTAAAACACCGTGGATACCTTAACCTATATGATTTGGAAAGAAAAATAGAGAGACAACTTGATAATAATACAATAATACTAAATTATTCATACATAAAACTAGATATTACAATGGATGCCCTTCTCTGGAACAAGAAAGAGATCAAGAAAACCCTATATGATGAGAAAAGGAAGAATATCTACAAAGGAACCACACTTAGAACCTACCTTGAATTTTTTTAAAGAAAAAATGAAACCCTTACAATAGAGAAAAAGAAGGCACTTATAGGAGAGGGAAACCCTAAAAATTAATCCAATTGACATATGTCCTTCTATGAAATATGATTCTATACTGACCTTCTTTCCTCCAACTCACTGATCTTTCTTAAACAATCCAAACAATAATCTGACCTACAGAACCACCTCTTTTGGGAATAGACCCAACCTCATGGAAGAAAAGACAAGGAGCTAACTAGGTTTGCAAAAAATATACAAATCTGATCGAAAACATAAGTCACCACCAACAAATACTTATGAAGCCCTAGTCATAGAAAATTTATCTCTTTGGCACCCTATGGCCACATAAATACAACCCAGAAGATCAAGTTGATCCATCTACTTCTCTACAACCTGGAAGGAGATGCCATTTCTAGAAAACCCTCAGAAACATTTAAATATTCAAATATTTGGCTTTAACTATCACACCTAGTACATAAAATACCATTGACGACCCAGATCAAATCTCAAATCCATGTTTCAAACATAGTCATCGATTTATTCCTTGAAAGTGACAACATTTGGAACTTTTGACTTTTCCTCATCAGACTAGACACATGTCACCCAAGCATGATTCCTTAATGACTATATTTCATGCATCTCCATGATTAAGGAAAATAAATTTTCATCTAATCAAAACTAACCTGCTTGAAGCTTTACCTTTCCAAAGCTTTCGGCCCATGATCTCAGATGCAATGTGTTAATCAGGCGCAATACCTCAATGAGTGTTCAACAATCACCTTTTGTTCAAGGAAACATGCTCACTGCTAGATCAAAAAGGATCTGCATAAAATTTAGTTTAAAATTAACCCCGGAGTGGCACTACCATAGACACGTGTCTCATAGGATAGATGCCACAAAGTTTTAAACATCATGCAACTTTCATTCAAGGCATTACACCTACTGTTTGATTGAATCTAATCTGACAGTCCCGCATCAATACTATAGCCCTGACCATATCCCACCATGTGCTATGGGGCACAAAGGCATGAACTTGTGAAGGATAAACAACTTACATCTTAGGATAGTGGCATCACACCAACCACACGATCAAAAGAGATCTGACGTTCCTTAACCTCTTGAGGCCTTTGATCTCAAATGGACACTAGTCAACACTACCCAATCCCGCGATAAATAATCATCATGGAACTTTTGTTTAAGGGATTTTACCCATCATTAGATTGAAACTGATTCACTCGATGCTTAGCTACCCTATATCTTGGTCACTTTCCATGTGTGAGACAGGTGTGAAGATGTGAAGAATAACTTCCCTGTAGCTCCAAACAACGGAAACGTGAAAACTGTGCGATGAAAATAGATCTGATGGTGCATAAACCTGTCAATAGCTTTGAAAAACATTGACCTCATGATCTCAAGAAAGACACATAGCACTCAAGCGCGATGCCTTGAAAAGTAAACTATCCACATCTTGTGATTAAGGGATCGCGCCTGTCATTAGATCTAAAAAGGATTACATGACACATGGGAGAAATAAAACACCGCGGGGATGTAGGAACTTTAGGAAATATTAAAAAGAACATTGTGCATGACTTAGGAAATTCTAGGAAATGGCCCCATGATGACAACTTAAACCCATCAATAAAGAAACTTAAGTGACTAAAAATTAACATGAAAATAGAAAGAGAACAAAACACATAGGGTTTTTTTGCAAATAATGAACCAAGGGATAGAAACTTTGCAATTAGGGCTTAAGAAGCAAGTCTCAAAAATTGCAAAAAAATGCAGGAAGAACACCACTTAAAACCAAAAATTTTACAGTCCCAACATATACCTCACAAGAATGTAACTAGAAATTTGATGGATGTTATGGTTTGTACTAGACTATACAATGTCTAGGTAGTGATAGTTCTTTCTAGATATATTTCTGATCCTAGTAGATTTTGTTGAGATGTGGTGAAATGATTCTTTAAATATTTTAAGGTTACCGTATGGTATTCTTGTATTATCATGGTAATATAATAAGAGAAAAGATTTCCCTTGTTATCAAATCTTATATGGATTCATATTTGGCAATTGATAATGAAAGTTAAGATCTACTAATGCTTATGTGTTTACTTTATTTGGTGGTGTAATCAGCCAGATGAATAAGAAATGGGATGTTGTTTCTTTTTTCACCACTTAAGCTGATAATAAGACATCTAATCATTCTTGTAACGAAACAATTTGGCTTACGATATTGTGTCCTTATATTGGAATAAAACAAAGAGTGGCAACTATATTAAATATGTAGTTATATGAGTCATACTTATGATTTATAGAAAGTTGTGTTTATTTAGAAATCTGCAACTTTATTCTTACATGGTACTGAATGTCATGTTTTCATGTACTTTTAAAAGTTAATGTAACTTCCCAAATTCTTGAAAAATAATATGAAAAAAAATTGTGTGGTTTTTTTCTTAGTATACATTTACCATGTTTTTTCAACATAGATCTGTGTGATTATGTATTTTTGTGTGTCTTCTCTATATTATTTTACACTATTAAGTTTACCAACACCCATAGTAATTAAATTATGGTGTAGATGCTCCCTTTTCTCAAGCAATATGTTCAACAAGTGAGATTTTTTAAGGAAAATGGTGTCTCAACCTTGCATTTACATAAGGTTACCATTTAATTTGTTGAAGAAATTTCCTAAGTCAATTTTTAAGTTCATAGTGCCTCCTCAATTGTCCAAAAGAATTTGTAACCTATGTAGCAAGTGATATCTTCATAGAGAATTTCATTATAACTATGGTTCTTTAAACAAGTTTTCAATCAAACACCCAGTTCAAAAGTTATGGCCTCCAAAAGTTGGATCTTCTGAAATAGGAAACGAATTGAAATCATAAATGGGCTATAAAAAGGACTCACATGTGTTGGTTAGTGTTTTGACACATCATATATTATTTTTTACTGTAGATAACAACGGTACCACTTCTTTGGCAGTTTTTAGCCCATGACTTTGTGACATCTTGTGAATGTTTCAAGTACTTTATCTCCAATATAAATTAAGTATGTGAGATAGAAATTCTGTGTAAGAGTCTAATAATTTTTGAGCTATCTCTAGCTGTCTAGTTAGTGATACTCCTATGAGAATCTCTCTCTACAAGTATATTGTAATCTATTACTAATTTTGGAATAATATATTAGAAAACTTTGATGTAGGGGGTTTCTCTCAAAAAAGCATTTTCCCTACTAAAGTCACTCTTTTATGGTACACAAGCTATTTATGTTTATTTTTTTTTTATTTTTCTAATTAATGTAAAGATATTATATGTTTTTGCATAAACCTCCTCTAAAGGTTAGTGTAGGAAGTTTTTTTCCTACCTTAATTTTTGTACATACATTTATTATTTTAAAACACCTAAAATAGTGTGGGTTAAGATTCTAGATTTGTATGTTAAGGTCAATTAATTCATTATCTAATATCTTGTAGTTGATCTCACTTTTCTCTCTCTAGATTCATTTCCCACTATTCAATATTCCCATACATAGTTCAAGTTGAATTTACTATACTTAAAAGGATTTTTTTAGGCCAAAGAAAATTAGGGTTGTATTCTCTTGATCCTATTTAAACTTAGAGTTCCATTTGAAGTGTTTTCCTCTTCCTTCTATTCCATTATGGATGATATAGGAGACTTTTATAATATATCTTCTTTTCCAAAGTTTTATCATTAATTTACTTCAAAGCATGCCAACTTGATTCAAACAAATTCTCTTCCTAAGAGTCATGCTTTTATTACTTAATCTTTTAGGAGCAAGGTTAAGCATATGAATAAGTTGAAGTTAGATTCATCTGCATGAGGTTATTCTCCCTCCAATCCTAAAAAAAATGGTCAAAAGGATAATTATACTCCACCTTCCCCTCATTCTAATTCAATAAAGTCATATTCTAGATCTAAGAAAAAAAATGACAATGGTTTCTTTTATACAAAGTTAGGAAAAAAACATGCACATTAATTTATGAGACTAGCAGTATTGTATGAAGCTATGAGAAAGCATAATATTTCAATGCCTAAATATTCTTACTTAATAAAGGGGAAACATATTTTATTTATGGATTTTTCCTATACTGGGACTAGTTGAATTTTCAATTCCAATTAATCACATTGTATGACACATGTCATTGATCTACTTGTTTCTCCTTTTGATAGTCCTACTTAAAATATTATACTTGAGAACTCTACTTGGATTCAATTTTTTGTAAGATAGGCCTATTTCACATACAATATGTTGCATTATACATGTTTTTATTGTTCCTAATATTTCATAGAATTTTCTTTACATTTATTATATTTTCCATGATGGTGATAGGAGAGTTGTTCATCTCTCTCTTACTAATGTAACTATTCAAGAGAGGTACAATCTTAATAAAGTAATTAATACAAGCCCAATTGATCATGAAACACATAGGAATATGTTATATAGATTCAAATATTCATCAATCTCATCCATTATTTCTCATGAAGGCTCTATGAGCAAGCTTTTAATTAAACAATTTGGGTACCTTAATTATAGATATCTTCATTGGTCGAGAAGATAGAATTTTCTGATTCACCTACCTTAGATACCTTGTTTATATGTATTTTTTCAAGGTTGTGTTCTTGTAAAATTTTATAGGGTTTCATTAACAAAGGTTTTTTCCACACAAGCTTTGAGTTCTCTTAAGTTCATGCATTGTGACCTTATATAATTCCCCACTCCTTCATTTTCAGGGGCCAAGTTTTTACTCACCTTTATTGATGATTTTTTTAGGTGCACATAGATGCAATCTTTTAACTACAATGATGGGCTTGTTTAGCATTTCATGACCTTTTCTTTCATTTTTGAAGTAATTAGGAAATTTCCTTTAGAATGTTTACATATATAAGGGTGGGGGGGGGGAGTATCTCAATCAAGAATTTAAGGACTTTTTTCCATGCTTTAGTTATTGATCATTAGCAAACAATTCCATAAACTCCTCTGTAGAATGGTCTTTTGAGTGGAAGATTAGAACCTTATGGGAGATGGCCAATTTTATGCTTCATTATTGGTCCTATTGGTACTCTCAAATTTTTGATAAATTTGGAGTAACCAATTAAAAAAATTCTCTAAGGCAAGGTGAGTACTCCTAAAAAACTTTTGAAGAGGCATACTTGGAGTGCAAGTAAAATAAGACCTGATAATTTTTATGACATACCACTTGAGGAACATGTGAAAAACATATCATGGAGTACATATACTGGGTTACAACTTTCAGATGTCACATTTGATGTGTTCTAAAGATAGCCATTTGGAGGTGTTTACCTAAATCTGTATTTTGCACATTTCCTAATTTTATCAAATGACATACTTTGTAGGCTTGTATCTTTGGTCAGATTAAGCCACGTGATATAAGGATTATGCCAAGGTGTTTTAGGCATGAGAGATAATTTTCATTTCCATTTGCAGATCCTTGTGACTTCCTATGATAGGTTTTCCCAAGCCATTTTGTTTACAATTAATTCTTATTCTCAGAGTGTAATGTTAGAATTAATCTTTCCTTGGTTGAAAATATGTAATTAAAAGGATAAACCAAGGTATCCTTATTTTTATTTGTCCTCTAGTCCAATTAGGAGGACATGCCACTATTTTGTATTTCCTATAATAAGAAAAATATATATTCCTCCTTTAGAGGAATCTCACATTTGTCTCACACACAATATGAATGTGGCATTCATAGGAGAAGGGAGTTACATGCAAACTCCTCCACTCATCTCTACTTAAGAGATTCCTCTCACACACTTTCTCTAATAATCTTCTCCTCTCTCTCATTTCTTCTCTCAATCCCTCCTTGCTCTCATTATTGCACTGAGCTTATTGCTCTCATTCTTTAGGCTTTGTGCAATATTCTTATTATTCACAAAGGGGTTTTTCTTTGCTTTTCCCCTTACAAAAATCTCTTTTCTCTTTGTTGGGATTCTTGGAGTATTCTCATGTTCATGGTGATTGATCTTGAAAACTTTATCTCACATTTGGTTTATGGTAAATTCCTTCTTGCACTTCATTTTCTTGGATTATTTCATGATCTTATTTTCATTCTTTTAATACTTCTAACATGGTATGAAAGCTATTTAATCCTTGTTTAAGTGTTTTGTACGAAGGTGTCATTCAAAGGAGCAAGCTCTTCTTGTTGATCAAATATTTGTTGCAAGTTTTACCTCATTGTTGTTTTTTCTTGCAAATCTTACATTTTTGCAATCTAACCTCTTAGTTCTGGATGGCTTGCCACCAGATCTAAGCTATATTCATCTCATTTCAAGATTTATTTAAAGATCTAACATACCCTATGTCGGGCAACCGCAAGGGATTTCTAGTTTGCATATTCAGATATTTCAGCCTTTCTAACATATTTCTTTGCTCTCACTTTTCTTAAATCTATTCATCTAACTTTTCATTGCAAGATTAACTTAGATCTCATCTTCAGCTACTCTTTTATCTCTATTTTTTAATATAGTTATGCTTATTTATCTTAGTTCTTCTAATTTCTAACTAGTTTCTTCTGCAAGTTTATTCGAAATCTATAAATTTTTATTGTGTCTCATTTGCAAGATAATCTTTGTTTAATCTGTAGGATACTCCATCATTGGTTATATCTCCATTTTTTATTCTTGCGTAGGATTCATAAGACTCAGGAAACTATTAAAAATAACAATTTTTAACATTGAATATATTCTATTTTAGATTGTCTCTGCATAAATCTTTTAAAAACTACTAATACTATTATAAAATCTTCCTTTGTTTCTTATGGCTTCATAATTACATCTCCATTCCTACATTAGTTCTGTCTTCACCCCTCCATTCCACATAGCCCATTCTATTTATTATGCAAAAAATCAGCATTTTTTTCTCATTTAGCATATTTCGCAGCCTAAATTTGGACCATTTCTCCTTTCGCAGCATCTATTTTTTGTTTTAAAGATCTGTAGCCTTTAAAAGATGAGAAGATTTTATTTATACATCACGCAGCTTGTCTGCAGCTTTTGTTTAAAAATGTAACATTAACATTCATCTTCTATGCAACTTAGTATAGTTTTATAAAGATACATCTTTGCGCAGCTTTACTGTATTAATAGTATAGTTTAAAAGGTAGTGTTAATATAGTAAAAGAAGTGGAAAAAAGGCTTAGCCTCTTTTGCCTATAAGAAACATATTGTAGTCTTCAAACTTTTTTTTTGTAGAAAACTGATATTATTCTTATAAGAAACGTTTGTATTCTTCTGTTGGAACATTTTTCATTATTACTTCTGCATGAAACATTTATTACATTCTCAATAGTCATTTTGAAACTGTTATCATTTATCCTGTCAATCGATTCTTTTCTTATATTTCCTTATATTTCTCTGATGGTTGCAGGCTTATCTTTAGTTGTAGACTATTATTATTATTATTATTATTATTATTATTCATCTTTGACTCATTATTGCTTCTAAGTTTAGTTAAATCTGTAGTTTATATTCTGTGATTTCTTATTCATTTTGTTTTTAATCTAATTTTAGTTGTAGTTTGAATATTGTCTTTGACTTATTTACTAAGTTTTTAAATCTGGTCAATCTTTATTTTAATAAAAAAGTTTAATTGCTCAAACATTTTATCTATTCTATATTATCTCAAATCGTTTCATTTATAAGCTTTGTATGTCATTTATAACCAATTTCTATTGTTGGTTCTGTAATTCTTTACAATTACAATATGTTACTCAATTTAAATTTAAATTAAAAAAAAATTTAATATCTTTATTTACCTATTCTATTAAGAGTTAACATTAAGTTAAACTTCTTTTTCTTAATCTTGCTCATTATATGTTCACTGCTATTCACTTTGTGTAAGTAAACTTGATCATTAATCATGTCTACACTTATTCCTGAAATCAAGCTAAATAGCTCTAATTATCATCAATGGAAAACTCATTTTTCATTTTTATTTTGATTTAAACATTTACTTGAAGTTGCTACAGATGCAGCTATTAAACCAGCTAGCTCTACTTCACAAGAAGAAAAAGATGCATGGAAAACCAAAAATGAAGAAGCCCTTGGTTTGATTGGTCTCTCCATCATCCCTGATCTTTATGTCTTAATTGGACATTGCACCAAATCTCATGAAGCATGGGCCATTTTGCAATAGATGTATGATAGCTCATCGGAATCTTGTAAGATTCAACTCCAAGACAACTTGGAGGACTTAAGGTATAATGATTTTAAAAATATGGATGAATTTTTACTCAAATTTGATGCAGTTAAAACTCAACTAAGTGGTGTTAATGTTAGTTTAAGTGA
>MU227805.1:190975-225528 GCA_018584345.1 Thuja plicata
AGTGCACAACAAAGTAAACTTAAAAGAACAACAAGGTCATGAAAGACCATCACCAAAGCTCAACCAACAAACTATCAGTTGAAGCTTTCCAAACTTGCTCGGAGTGAAAAGCCAAGCTGTCAGAAACTGGCAATGGTAAACAACACCCTCACAACTATAGGTCCGCCTCCAGGCTACAAAACCCCTTACCACCTCAATAGCCAAGGAGCCCACCTCAATAGGGGCAGTAGAGAGAAAGACCAACAACACAAGGAGTAAACCATAGGACTACCTTTCAACAAAAAATCCAGAGAAGAGGGCTCCCAAACAAATGCACAACTCCTAAATCATGAGAAAGATCCCCACCTCTAAAGGGGACTCAACCACCTCCATAGGATTCGTGAAGCAAGAAGAAAACACCAAATAACAAGCCCTCCTCATGAACAACGAACCACATCCCTCAGCCTCTGAGATGAGACCACCACCCAAGACAGCAGCAAACTTACTCCAAAAACAAAGGACCAAAGTGAGCCCTTGAAAACTATCAGCAGTCCCCTGGTCACACAAAAAAAAGAAACCACTGTCCCACCAAAACATAATGGATAGTCCAACACAGAAAAAAAGAAAACTGAAAGTGAGAGCCACTTCCATCACAATGGGATCATAAAAACAAACACAAGCTGCAAGTAGCCTGTCAGCCAATCCGACTCTCCATGTTGAAGAGTCATCACCATCTTCTCCAGCCTCAACAGTTTCTGAAGCATCACATTGCCTTCAACAAGGAAAAGAAACAAAGAATAAAGCCATGTCCACCCCCAGCAGGGAGGGCATAAATCTCTAACAAAGTCATCAACAAAAGGGGGAAATAACCCCTTTGCAAGCTGCCACACCATTTCCACCCCTCTAGAGATCCTAGTGAGGGAATTCCCCTTCACACAATCCACAGCCATATCAAGTTGGAAGAAAAAGGCATGAATAGCCGAAGCAAATCCAATCACCAAAAAACTACTTCGTTGTTCACCCTGACTGCAGCCAGTCAGAAAAACAATACCGAAAGGCACATCCAAGCCCACATAGGGAAAGGGTACCAACCAATCCTCCATAAGAGGGATATCCTCATTAACCCTCTTAAGGAGCTGAGAACCACCACTCCATCTAAGAAGACCAGAGTGAGCAAGCTCTTCTGCAGCAAATGCCACCAGCCAGATCATCCCCTCGCAAAGGGCACCACAGCCAGTAATAGGATTGGAACCACTACACCCCATCAGATGCAAGAGCCCACAACTTGGGACCAAGATCCCATGCAGGGGAAGCCAACCCAGAAATAGGGCATACAGAACACTATCACTGACACTGGCTTCAGACTCCATCTCATCATCGATGCCCTCCACATAACTGGAAAAAACACAGTGGGAAGAGCCCAGCATAAATCTTTCAGCAACCATGGTGCCCACAGATTGAGCACCCTGAGTCACATCCAGCCTAGAATTGGGTTTGGCAGAGTTTCACCTGTAACCCTTATGGATAGAAATCTTCCACCAACGTAAGGAAAAAGGGGCCAACACATACACCCCTACTAGCCGCGTAACAACAAAAACCACTGGCACCACCAGTGCACCAAGAATGAGACTGTTTCCCCCACAAGAAGCCAAAATGTAGGTGTGCAGAGAAACCAAACCATCACTCAAAGGAAACCCCCACAACCACACCACAGCCAAGCCCGAAGCATGACAAGGGCTAAAGTCAAGGTCCCAGAACATCCCCAGCTCTGAAAGTCAGGAATCATCCATTGTCGCCATGGATCTACAGACCACCGAGAATAGACCGGTGGGAGGTCTGTCAAACCCAGTGGGCCGACCAATAAGTCCAATCCCATCAGAGGAGGGAAAAAAAACACTAGAATAGAGCCAGGGGGAAACAAAGGAAGTATCTGAACTCCAAGAAAGCACCCTGACATTCCCCAGACCGTCTGGATCATCGTCCCCATCCCCATCTCTACTCGTTGTGCCCTCATATTTTGAAAACCCCTCACTCCCACTCAAACGGCACCCGCTCCCGCTCATCGTGTTAAGATGTTAGGGACAATAACAATAACGTAGAGAGAAAATATTGTCTATGAGTCTGATAGTGTTAAGAGTGAAGATGAAATTGTATTTGTATCTTGCAAGGAGGAAAAGGATAAGCCTACATATATTTTGTCTAAAGTCTTTACAATGATGTTGCTAAAGAGCCAATGGTTAATATACATGTTGATAGTATTGGTGAAGCTTTTATGGTTAGTGTTCCTACCAACAATTTTGGGAAAAATTATATGACCAATTATTCATTTGAATATTATGTATTTAATGAGCATGCTTATTGCATTTCTACTCAAGGTCTTATGATTGATACTCATACTAGTAGTAATGTTGAGAAATCCATATCAAAAGATACTCTTACTAGTAATGTTTCAAGATGTAATGATGTTGAATACCTTATGTTTTCTGATACTAATGTTGCTGAGGGGACTATTTTTCAAGAATATATACCAGATACTACTGTTTGGAATGTTGTTTAAAATAAATGTCTAATGCCTGGTATGTTGTCAATGATATCGTTGAAAAGAAAGCTTTACCAAATGTTCTAACTAGTTGTGATATTGTAGAAGTGAAAGAATTCGTAGAAGAATTGGATAGAATAAATGTTTGTATGATAGATAGTGGTTGTTCAAACCATATGGCTATTAATATAATAAAATTCATAAAGTATGAGAAATATGATGGTGGAATCGTTAGATGGGGAGACAACACCAAAGAAAAAATAAAGGACAAAGGTACTATTTCCTTGGATAGAAAAATACAATAGATGATATTTTGCATGTTGAAGGATTGGCACATAATATTCTCAGTGTTGATCAATTAGTTGAGAAAGGTTATACATTATATTTTAGTGAAGAAGGATGCAAGATTCTGAATAATTCTTCAAGTGAAGGGTATGTGCACTAAGTTGTGAACCAAAAAGGGGGTTATAAGTGGACACATTTTTTCTGAAATTGGGTAAACCTGAACTTGGAACAGACGTTTGAGGGTCATGCACTCAAAATATGAAGATGTGTAAAAATAAAAATTGTAGTACTCTGATTCTAGTTTCTAAAATACTATTTTTTTTAAAAAAAAAATTGATAAGATTAAGAGGGTCAAACCTCGCGCACATGAAAATCTTGATCCTGATTTTGTCAGAAAAACATAACATAGTTGTTTTCGTGTGCTATAGAAAAGATATAGTTATATTCAATATTTTTCAAATCCCTTTTGTAGGATGATAGGTAAGAGTGAGATCTAGAAGTGTATTTTTTTGTAATTTTTTGATGAGTATTTTTTTTCTATGAATTTTTGAAGTGACTACGTCCTAAAAATTTGGTACCTGTTCATGCGTTGGGCTTAACTTGCACCAAAACAATCAAAAATGAAAAAATGAAAATGAAAGTGTATAGAATAAAGTGTAGAACAATAATATGTACTTTATTTGTAATTTCCTTAAGTATATCAAAATTTATAATAAAAATGGTAGACATATGTCTTTGAGAACTGTCAAGACAGTGGTAAAAAAAATTAAAGTTTACTATGCTAATGTTATCCAAAAATAGAAAAATGTATATGGTTAGAAAGTTAAGAAGACGTATGAGACTATGGTGAAAATTATAGAGCTACCATCTTGACAAATTGCAAACTTGATGAAGATAAAGTTGAGAATTCATCTTACAAGATGAAAAAATGTCTAAAAGAACAAAAATGGAGGGAAAATGAACCTCCAAGCCTTTGCGTCATTTTACAAGCCTCTTCCCAAGACATAACCTGATCGAGTTTCTAAATTTGAAATAACCCAATTAGATTCTAAAAAGAAAAAAGTACTTTTTGAACTCCTACATAACCCGATCGGGTTCTGGAGAATAAAATGCAAATTTTTCACTTCTTTAAAACCCGATCGGGTTTTGAAGAAGGAAAAATTATGCATTTTATTCTCCATAACCCAGTCAGATTATGATGAAATTAAAATAGTTTTTTATCTGGAAGCCATAACTTCAACATACGGAGTCTGAATGATTCGATTCAAAAAGCGTAGAAAATATCTTGAGATGATCTAACACACGATTAGCCTACGATCATCTTTAGTCGTCAACATTTTTTCTACCATCCATTTGAATCAACTAATGTATAAAATAGGTACTCATTATTTACCATACATGCAACACATAGGAAAATCAATATGCTCTCCTCCTTTGTTCTTAATTTTTCAGAACCTGATCAGGTCATGAGGAATTAGGAACGTTGAGCCATTATGTTCTCATAACCCGATCGGGTTCTGATAAATTTCTCAGAACCCGATCGGGTTCTAAGACAGATTGAATTTTTTTTAATAATATTTTCTAGGCTTGGTTACCAAACCTAAAACAATTTAAAATTTTCAATAACCTGATTTGGTTATATGAAATTTGAATTGCTTTTTAAGATGTCTCCAGTTTTTTTACTCACAACTTGGTGCAAATACCGTGAAATTGGATAGGGATTCATGAATAAGAAGAAATTATTTCATTTGAATAATGATGGAGAAAATTATTTGATTACTCAAGGTGATGAAGGATAAGCTTGTTTATACAAAGATGATGAAAATACCAGTACAATTCAAGGATCAAAAAGTTCATGTCAGAATCAGATTCAGTTAATTGAGGTAAAACAAATTAAAGAACCAAGTGGAAGTGGTCTAAGGAAGAAAAATATGATAGAACTAAGAGAAGATAAAGAAAATATTACATAGAGAATTCATATTCCTAGCTTTTTAAGTCAAGAAAAGTCTAAAATCAAGAATAATCATGAGCCTGTGAATCATGAGGAAGTTGTATGTGCTCAAGATAACAAGTCAAAGCATAAGAAGAAATGAGTAGAACTGCTAAGGGAATTTAATGTTCTGAAATATAAATGTTGTTGCTTTATCTGTGGAATTATTGGTCATAAGGCTATACATTGTAGAAAAAGAATGGGTTTGAAAATGGCATGATGTGAGAACAAGTACTAATATGAGAATCAAAGGAATCATTTCAAATAAAAGAAACATCAAATGTTTTGTGTGTAGAAGGTTTTGTCACATTGCAAGTCAATGTGTGTACGCAAAAAGATGATTGAAGTAAACATGAAATCATTGTGTGTTTCAAATGAAACTCACTTGGACATGTTGCCAAAGGTTGTAAAAGCTAGAATATTAATAAAAGAGACTCTACATATGTGAACAATAATGAAGAAGACGAAATAACTCAAGGGTCACAAGTGAGGCCAAGGACACCAAAGCATGAAGATCAAATATGTCTAATTTTTGAAGAAGAAGAAGAAGAAGGAGAAGAAGAAGAAGGAGGAGGAGGAGGAGGAGGAGGAGGAGGAGGAGGAGGAGTTTGTTTGTTATTGGTCGACCTAGTTGGTAAATCATGTTGCACAAGTACAAAACATGTTATCAGAGAGATTTATGATCTTGATACAATTTTTATGGATGAAGACCATAATATAACGATCAGAGATGGATCATGTATATGAGAATTGATGTGTTGATTTGAAGAATTGGTGAATTAAGTTTTTTTGACCTAGTTCTTGGTATAAGATGATGAATTAGGGAAAATACACTTGTGCGGAAGTGGAAGAAAGACTATGCGCACTAAGAATTTCTCGTAGAGAAGTTGTTTAGATCTCTTGAAAGATAGATTGTTTATCTGAAGGAGTCAAAAAGGATTTGAGCATAGATCATATTTGAGATCCAATGGAAATTACTTTGGCATAAGCTAGATGTTGTTATCGAGTTCACAAAATATTTAGATCATTGTAGTGATTAGTTTATAAGGCAATCAGGCTTCCTTAGGGTTGTATCCCAAGGAATTTTATTTGAGTAGTGAGTTGTAGGCATTGAGCCTAAATGCAAGTGCATTCCCCATATATATTGTAATAAATTGTTACTTCTAACAAGTTATTGACTTATTCTGGGTAATTAGTCCCACCATGGTTTTTCCTCTAGCAGGGTTTCCATAATAAAAAATTGGTGTCAAGCGTTGCACATGTTTTTCATATTTATTTCTTTCATGCTTATTAATTAATTACATAACTAGATTTGAACATTAGGGTTGTATGTTTGATAAGTTTCTATACTAAAGGGGTTTGAAGGTTGAAAGGTTTTGATATTTTGATTATTGGGAACAACTAATTCACCCCCCATCTTATTTTTTCATTGACATAGTATCAACAATAGCTTATTGTGTTGCTTATTTTTTTTTGTAGATATTTTTTTTCTTTCTTTATTGGTTAGGCTCTTAGGTGCATCAAGAAAAATATGATTATAAACTAGACAAATTTTAACTCGCTATTTTCAATAAATATAAATATGACATGGGTGGGATAAATGGGGAAATGAGAGAGATTCTAGACAAAAATCATTTTGATTTTATTTTTATTATTTTAATTTAAATCCATCCATAGCTAAATATTGTAGCTAAGCTTTAATGAGATCTTTGTGTTGATGTGGTGTTTTACTAGAACCAAATAATTATTTAATTGGTTTATATTTTTTATCAAATTACTTACTTATATAGAAATATTTTAGAATTATACTCTGAGCTACCACATGGATAAATATATCACATAACCTAATTCAAATTAATTTTATCATCAACTCACTTACTAGATACAATGAGAATGAATCATTTGAAACTTTTAGAACTACTTTCTTGGGAACAATTAGATGTTATGAGTCAAGGAACGATTTCATGACATGTAATTGATTGAATGTTTGATAATGTTAAGTTGATAATCATGCAAGGCATTAAAACAATTAATTTATTGTATTGTCATTGATGTCAAATTCATATCATTTGTATAGTCATGTACATAATGCCAAAAACTTTAGAGAACCAAAGGAACCATGGTTATGCTTTCAGCAATACATAAAAGTCATGTATTCACTAAAGTGACAAACAATACCAACGAAGTGCACACTGACAGACAAAAAAAGAAGAAGAGTCACAGTGATACTCGATGATCAAAAGAGCAGTGTTGCCTGATGAGCAAAGTCAGAAGGTTGCCCGATGAGCAATAACACAAGGTTACTCGACGAGTAAAATTCCAATGATGCCTGACGGATGGAGATCACGAAGCTAACTAGAGTCTCACCGATGATCAGTCAGTTGTCACTACTGACTAACTGCAGTGGTGACCGACAGAATAGAGAGTTCAAAAAACAACAAAATATCTAGCTGGAAGAACTAAATATAGACTTAACTCATTGTCTACTTTGTTTTATTTGACCAGAGATAAGTGATTGAATTAAAGCTGATTTGTACATGAGTGATCCCACAAAACAGTGTCCCACTTTTTGGCCAACTTTGACATTGAACTGAATATTTTGCAAAAAAACTTCACTTTCGGACATCTATTGTCTTAAAACCATTAAGAATTTGAAGATGATGTCAAATAGTGACTTTTAGAATTTTGTTTCTAGTTTATAAATATTTTTTTTTTTTAAATGGAATTTATTTGAATCCATTTTTCCTTCTCCTTCAAAAATTATTTTTGTGAAAAATCAGGATTTTTCAGGAGTGACACTCACTTTGATCAACGTAACTTTTTTTATAAAATTGATAATAATGTAATTATTTTGAATTTAGGTTTGTAACACAAATATTTAGAGAATCCATTTGGTTTCAGTCAATTTGGTTGAATATTTAATAGTTAATTGAGTTATGAAGTGACATTAATTATAATTTGGACATAGGTTCACTTGGATCGCTCTAACTCTATCTCTATATATCAAAATTAATTTATTCTTTTTTTGATAGAAAAGTAACATAAATACCTATTTTCTAGATATTTTTCATAATTTTTTTCCCTAATTTACTATTTTTCCATAAGCGTCAAATAGAAAAGTCGCTAAATGGTCAGATGACCTATGTTTAGTAAAACTTAAAAAGATAAGTCTTAATAAACTGAATATATATATATATATATATATATATATATATATATCTATATAAAACTCATAATCATTGGAAATATTTCTCGGAGTACTATCATCCTGTATTTGGGTTTTTCAAATGAATTTATTTGATCCCACAAAAAGTTAATGGCAAAGTGATTTTTTGTCAGCGTTTTGATGGGTTCAAAGGAGACTCGATTGTAGGTGTGCGTGGGGAGTAGAGGGATTATACCAAAGGGATTTTGATCCAAGAGGATTTTATCTAGCCATTTTGAATTTACTCCTTCAAATGGGACCTCTCAAGGCTTAAATCATCATTTTTTCTTTAAAATGTGCAATTTCAACAAAAATCAGGATGTTCAAAAAAGTGGGACACACTATTGTGGAACCACCCACAGTTAGAAAGAAGATATCTATGAGACAAATCAAGAGTTATGCTTTAAATCTAATTGGCTGAATTTTTTATCATGCCAAGAATCAAGAATCAAGAATCAAGAAATGATGAATACTATGTCTGTATAAGAGACAAGCTTGATTCATTTACGAATGGGATTAAGGGGAGTGAATAGAAAGAGGATGTTGAAGAGAAACTGATGAAGAAAAACTTCATACAGTACTGTTCAAACAAGCTAAAAAAAGAGCTAAGGAATTCTGCAGACACCGACGAACAGTGAGCACAGCATCACAGAGAAGAAAGTGTGGAGCACAAGGATTGAATTTATACATTGGTCAGAGAGGTAATGTACTTAAATAGATCTTAAAATATGCAATTCAAGTTGCAATATGAACAAGTCATAGTGTTTCAGTTAACCATTGAAGCATCAAGTCTCTTAACTGAGTAGGACTTAACAGTCCTCTATATATTGAGGTACATCTCAAGGAGTGCCAAAAAGGTTGATTCATGAAAGTAGCATTGAACTTTCCCGATACCTATTGACAGTCTAAGAATGAGGCTAATTCAAGGATGGTAGCAATAGATGCCTGATACTAAATGGAAACCTCTATGTATAAAATCATCTAACAAGGTCGCACTTAACAGTGTGTTTGTAACCTTTAACAAGGTTGGCTCCTACCAAGGCTCACTTCACAAGATTTAAAATTTGGGGTACTGGTCACAGTAGTTTTTTCCCTTAATAGGGTTTCCACGTTAAAATTCATGTATTATGTGTGTATGATTCATTTCTTTACTGTCTTGCATCTTACATAGCTAACTCTGGATTGATCGGTATACTCTGCTTATTTACTTAGTTTTGGTAAATAGTTATACTACTTATTGGTAATCAAGAAAGAATAAGGATTGATAGAGAAAACTGACAGATATTTAATCATTATTAGTATTTCATGGCATGCATCTTGTAGGGACATAATAATTTGAAATTTATTGATTGGCGGTAAAGTTTTAAGGATAATTTTTTTAGGCCACTGATTCACCCCCCCCCCCCCCCCCCCTCTCAGTTATTACTAATAATTGGTATCAGAGCTTGTGTGCTTAGAAAGGAATGTTTCAAGACCTAAGCTAAAGATAACAAGATGAATAGATGAGATGTGCCCTAGCGGATCAAAGATAACTTTACTTCATGGAAAAGCAAGATAAGACTCCACTTATCAGGTATTGGTAATGATGTTACTCAATACTTAGATACTGAATATGTGTTGCCCACAGCAGCATTAATGATAGATCAATTGAGAGAGAAGCATGAGCACAACTGCATGATCATAGAGATTTCTTCCTCACTCTCTGATGTTGAATTTGAAGATGTCAAAGATTGCAAAAATGCAAAGAAGATGTAGGACAAACTGAAGCTTGTACATGGAGGTGATACAAATGTTATGAGAGCCAAGGCAAAATGCCTTAGAGGAAAGTTTGATGATCTTAGAATGAAAGAAGGAGAAAACATCACACATTACAACACAAGAATCAAAGAAGTAGTCAATGCTATATGAGGAGCTGGAGGTACACTTGAAGAGGAGATAGTGGTAAGTAAAATCTTAAGAACCTTACTACCTACATATTCTATTAGAGTTTCTGCCATTCAAGAAATGAGAGTAGTAGCAAACAATACAGTTACTCTTGATAGTTTAATTGGTAGACTAATTTCATTTCAGATGAATAACTTTGATAATAGTGTCTTACCAAACTTAGATTCTGCATTTAAAACTTCTATGAGAATAAGCAAATCAAGTCATAGACACACATCTAGAAAAGATAGTGAAAGTGAAAATGAAGAAGAAGATCTAGATGAAATAGAAGCACTTATGACTATAAGAATGTAGAGAGGCAAAGTTAAATACAAAGGCAAGTTACCACTTGTATGATTTAATTGTAAAGAGATTGGACACTTTTAGAAGTTACCGACAATCAGAAAGAAGAGATACCCAAGACTACAAGGACAAAGGCAAGAAGGATAGCTACCTAGCTTCTTGCAAAGATGAAGATACTGACACTGAACCTGCTGAAGACATCGAGATGGTGTTTGTGGTTGTGAAAGATGATTTAGATGAAGATGAAATATATGTAGAAACTACACTCATATCCAAGGTTAGCAAGAATGACATTTGGATTATAGATAGTGGCTACACTCACCACATGACCAGGGACAAAGAAAAGTTTAACACTTTTGAGTATTATAATGGTGGTACAGTAAGAATGGGTAATGATACACCTTATCCAGTTGAAGGTAAAGGAACTATAATGTTAAATAACCTGATTAAATGTGACAATGCTTATTGGGTAAATGGATTGAATTATAATCTTTTGAGTTTTTCTCAGCTAAATAATTCAAGTCACAAAGTAGCATTTGAGAATAAGAAGGCAAAGATCTTCAATGAACCAGGAAGATTGATTGGTACTGGTGAACAGACAAAGGGTAACTTATTCTATCTGAATGATACTAACACCACTTTCTTAATGACTAGAAATGAAGACATATGGTTGTGACACAAAATATTGTGTCATCTAAATTTTGACAACATGATGAAAATAAGAAGAAGGATAAATGTAAGAGGCTTACTGACGATGTCAAAGCCCGACAACATCATGTGCAAGAATTGTCAAAAAGGTAAGATGACAAAGTCTAGTTTCAAAAGTAAAACCCATACATCTGATGATATTCTAGAATTAGTCCATACTGATCTATGTGGACCAATGAGGACAAGGAGCTATTATGGAGATAGATATTTTATTCTCTTTGTTGATGATTAATCTAGAATGATGACAATTATATTTCTAAAAGATAAATCTGAAGCATTCAAGATGTTTAAATGGTATAAGGCTATGGTAGAGAAACAAAGTGGTAAGGATTTGAAATGCTTGAGGTCAAATAGAGTAGGGGAATTTATATCAGATGAATTCACTAATTTTTGCAATGAGTATGGTATAAAAAGATAGGTTTCTGCACCAAGAACACCACAGGAAAATGGCATTGCTGAGAGAAGGAACATATCCATAGTTGATTGTGCTAGACCAGTGATGATAAAGATAGCCATCACCCAAATGTTCTAGAGGGAAGCTATCAGTACTGCTGTCTACACATTAAATAGAGTATAATTGAAGAAGGACACAAAGAAGACACCCTATGAGCTATGGTATGGTAAAACACCCAATGTAAGTTACTTCAAAATCTTTGGTAGTCAATGTTGCATCTTAAAGGATGATAGAAATGAAAGTCATGATGTCAAGAGTGATGAAGGTATCTTTCTAGGGTCCTCCACCAAAAGAAAGGCTTATAAATGTCTTGTTAAGGCTTCTAAAAAAATTATTGAAAGTGCAAATGTGAAGATAGGCTCATTTGTAGAAAAGAATGAGCTGGAAAGTACAAAAGAACTAGAGGACTACAACAAGTTTGTATACTGTGAAGAAAATAACATTTTTCCCAAGTGATAGTGCTTAATTCCTGATCAATAGATTGCTATAACTGACGGTCAGGCTGCAAATAATGACGGTAAAGATAATAATCAAAATAATATACAGTGTGATGAAGAACATAATGAAGGACAAAATGTTGATCAAAATGATAGACATAGAGTTGAACCAATTCTCACAAGATATGTAAGAAGGAACCATCCAGAGATCTAGATAATAGGAGATAGGAAAGCTAGTACAAGAACAAGAAGTAAGTCTCTAAACACAAGTTGTCTAATTTGTGAATTTGAATCAAAATCTATCAATGTTGCACTTGAAAATGAGGAATGGATAAGTGCTATGAATAATGAGATTAAGAAGATTGATAAAAATAAGACATGGTCACTTGTACCAAGACCAGATGACAAGAATGTCATTGGTACTAAATGTATATTTAGGAATAAGATGAATGAGAATGGAGAAGTCACAATAAATAAAGCAAGACAAGTATGCAAGGGGTATGCACAAGAGGAAGGTATTGACTATGGAGAGACCTTTGTACGAGTTGCTAGACTAGAAGGTGTAAGAATACTACTTGCTTATGCTACATTCAAAGGATTCAAGGTATACCAGATGGATGTCAAGTCAGCTTTCCTAAATGGAATACTTGAAGAAGAGGTATACATTGCGCAATTAGAAGGGTTTGTAGATCCAGACAAGAGAAACATGGTATGTAGACTTCATAAAGCCTTTTATGGATTGAAAAAATCTCCTAGAGCCTTGTATGAATGAATTCATTCCTATCTTATAAGTATTAGATTTATAAGGACTAGTGAAAATAGTAATCTTTATTTGAAGGAAGATACTGTTAGATACTGATACTAACACTTTGATTGCTGAAATATTTGTTGATGACATCATATTTGGAGGCAATGATATGCTATGCAAATCATTTTCTAATGAGATGAGAAAAGATTTTTAGATGTCTATGTTTGGATAGATCAAGTTCTTTCTTGGTCTATAGATCATGCAACAATGTGAAGGTATTTTCATTACACAGTCCAAATACATCAAAGAGGTCCTGAAAATATTCAAGATGGAAGATTCCAAACTAGTTGGAACACCGATGGCTACTGGATGTAAGTTGACAAAGGAGGACAAGACATCAGAGGTAAATCAAACTTTGTACAGATCAATGATTGGAAAACTCATGTATGTTGTACACACTAGACTAGATATTGCACATGCTGTAGGAATAGTTGCATGATTTTCTACCAATCCCAGAGAATCCCATATGACTGTTGTGAAAAGAATTTTAAGATATCAGAAGAATACTGAGGAATATGGCTTATGGTATAGAAGAGAAGGAAAATTTAAACTTAAGGTGTTTACCGATGCTGATTGGGCTGGAAATCTTGATGATAGGAAGAACACAACTAGAGGAGCATTCTTTATGGGTGACATACTTGTCACATGGATTAGCAAAAAGCAAGGATGCATCTCTCAGTCTACTACAGAAGAAGAGTATGTTGCTGCTACTGCAAATTGCTCAAATATTGCATGGATCAAACAGTTACTGGAAGGTATGCATATGAAGATCCTAGAACCAATAATTATCTATTGTGATAACACAAGTGCAATACACATTTCCAAGAATCCATTCATGCATGCTAAAACTAAACACATTGCCATCAAGTATCATTATTTGAGAGAACAAGTTCAAGAAAAGGAAGTGACACTAGAGTATGTGTAATCCAATGAAAAATTAGCTGATATCTTCACCAAGCCACTGCCCAATGATGCATTTGAATACTTGAGAAAGAGAGTAGAGGTCATACCCTTGTCTACTAGTCAATAAGCTGACTAGAAGGCTATATCAGCCTACATATTATCAGAATATCATTCATGTTGATGCAAGTAGAGGGATGAACTTCAAAGCTACATCTATATATAGACAGGTATATATCATCACATAGCACCAGAGCATATTGTTGTATTGCTGATCGATGAGGGAAATTTAAGGAGTATATTATGGATGGAGAGAAATGATTGTTTGACATTAATGTCAAATATTTCTAAGATATTTGTTTGGCATTGTTGTCAAAGGGAGAGAGATTATCCATATTATCACATACTTCTGGAAAGGGGAAAATATTATCTAGTGAAAGGGAGAGAGATTATCCATTATCACATTTACTCCAACAGGGAGAGATTGTATGGAAAGATTATACAAAGGGAGAGTTTCTGAAAAGAGAAAAAGACATCAAAACAGAAGAATAGTCAAGGGAGAAAAATTGACACAAGGAGAGAGAATAACACATCAGAAGACAGAGAGCTACAAGAATCAAATCTAAGCTAAAATAGATCTTGTCGATGGTCAGACATTTATCGATTAACAGAACAAAAGATTGGTAGTTTGATGAATCTCAACTATTGTATTAGAAATAGTATAGTGTGATAATATAGCATGTTGCCATAAATGCCAAAGGGAGAGATTGATGACATGTAACTGATTGAATGTTTGATAACATTAAGTTGATAATCATGCAAGGCATTAAAATAGTTAATGTATTGTATTTTCATTGATGTCAACTTCATATCATCTATATGGTCATGTACATAATGCCAAAAACTTCAGAGAACAAAAGGAACCAGAGTTATGCTTTCAGGAATACATAAAAGTCATGTATTCACTAAAGTGACAAACAACATCGATGGAGTGCACACCCATGAATAGAAAAAAGATGAAGAGTCAGAGTGATACCCGATGATTAGAAGAGCAATGTTTCCCAACAATCAAAGTCGGAAGGTTGCCTGATGAGCAATAACACAAGGTTGCCCGACGAGTAAAATTATAATGATGCCCGATGGATGGAGATCACAAAGCTAACTAGAGTCTCACTGATGATCAGTTAGTTCTCACCAATGACTAATTGCAATGGTGAGCGACAAAATAGAGAGTTCATAAAATGACAAAATATCTAGCTAGAAGAGCTAAATATAGACTTAACTGGTTGTCTACTTTGTTTTATTTGACGAGAGATAAGTGATTGATTTAAAGCTTATTTGTACATTTGGCAAGAAGATATCTATGAGACAAATCATGAGTTATGCTTTAAATCTAATTGGTTGAATTGTTTATCACGCCAAGATTCAAGAATCAAGAATCAAGAAATGATGAATAATATGTCTATATAAGAGACAAGCTTAATTCATTTATGAATGGGATTAAGGAGAGTGAATAGAAAGAGGATGTTGAAGAGAAACTGATGAAGAAAAACTTCATGCCGTACTGATCAAACAAGCAGAAGGAAGAGCTGAGGAATTTTGTAGACACTGATGAATAGTGAGCACATCATCATAGAGAAGAAAGTGTGGAGCACAAGGATTGAATTGATACATTGGTTAGAGAGGTAATGTACTTAAATAGATCTGAAAATTTGCAATTCATGTTGCAATATGAACAGGTCATAGTGTTTCAGTTTAACCATTGAAGCATCAAGTCTCTTAACCGAGCAGGACTTAACAGTCTTCTGTATATTGAGGTACATCTCAAGGAGTGCCAAAAAGGTTGATTCATGAAAGTAGCATTGGCCTTGCCCAATATCTATTGACAGTCTAAGAAGGAGGCTGATTCAAGGATGGTAGCAATAGATGCCTGATACTAAGTGGCAACCTCTATGTATAAAATCCTCTAACAAGGTCGCACTTAATAGTGTGTTTGTAACCTTTAACAGGGTTGGCTCCTAACAGGGCTCACTTCAGAAGAGTGAAAATTTGGGGTACCGGTCCCAGTGGTTTTTTCCCTTAACAGGGTTTCCATGATAAAATTCATGTGTTATATGTATATGATTCATTTCTTTACTGTCTTGCATCTTACATAGCTAAATTTGGATTGATCCGTATACTCTGCTTATTTACTAATTTTTGGTAAATAGTTATACTGCTTATCGGTAATCAAGAAAGAATAAGGATTGACAAAGAAAACTGACAGACAGTTAATCATTATTACTATTTCATGGCATGCATCTTCTAGGGACATAATAATCTGAGATTTATTGATTGCTAGTTAAATTTGAAGGATAAATTTTTGAGGCCACTGATTCACCCCTCCTCTAAGTTATTACTAACATGATTGAGGGTGATCCCACAAAACTGTGTCCCACATTTTGGCCAACTTTGATACTGAAACAAACATTCAGAAAAAAACTTCACTTTCAGACACCTATTGTCGTAAAACTATTAAGAATTTGAAGATGATGTAAACTAGTGACTTTTAAGATTTTTTTTCTAGTTTATATATAATTTTTTATTTTTTTTAAATGGAATTTATTTGTATCCATTTTTCCTTCTCCTTCAAAAATTGTTTGTGTGAAGAATCAACATTTTTCTGGAGTGACACTCACTTTGATCAACATAACTTTTTTTTATAAATTTTATAAGAACGTAATTATTTTGAATTTAGGTTTGTGACACCAATATCTAGAGAATAAATTTGGTTTCATTCAATTTGGTTGAATATTTTATAGTTTATTGAGTTATGAAGTGACATTAACTATAATTTGGACATAGGTTCACTTGGATCACTCTAGCTCTACCTCTATATATCAAAATTTATTTATTCTTTTCTTGATAGAAAGGTAACATAAATACCTGTTTCCTAGATATTTTTCATATTTTTTTTGCATAATTTACTATTTTTCCAGAAGCGTCGAATAGAGAAGTAGCTAAATGGTCAGACAACCCATGTTTAGTAAAAATCAAAAAGAAAAGTTTTATTAAACTCGTAATCATTAGAAATATTTCTTTGAGTACTACCATCCTGTATTTGGGTTTGTCAAAAGAATTTATTTGTTCCCACAAAAAGTTAATGTCAACGTGATTTTTTGTCAGCATTTTGAAGGGTGCAAAGGTGACTCGATTATAGGTGTGAGTGACGAGTAGAGAGATTATACCCAATGGATTTTGATCCAAGAGGCTTTTATCTAACCATTTTCAATTTACTCCTTCAAATGGGATCTCTCAATTAAATTATCACATTTTCTTAAAAATGTGCAATTTCAGCAAAAATCAGGATGTTAAAAAAAGTGGGACACACTAATGTGGGACCACCGTTGAGTATAAAATTATAATGATAATGGTAAAAATACATTGCTATAATAAAGAAATAAGTATTAATTGGTAACATATGATATACCATAAGGTAAAATATGACATGTATTGCTTCATTGGTTTGGTTTTAATTGTCATTATTAAATGTGATTGCTTGATCTAAAATTTATATTAATTATTTTCAAGTATCACAAAGTAAGATATTTCTCATTCACCTAAGTGATAATGTGACAAATAATTACAACTATTTTGATTATCTACCACTATAACTTACTCACACATGTAGAATAAATACATCCATTTTAATTAGTTGCAAGGTCAATTAAGAAGTGTGTGGGTTTTTATGTGTTATTTATAGCTACATAACATATTATAACACAATACCTTTACATAAATTACAGGGATTTTGAGGTGATTCTTTCTCAGGAAGAGGATAAAAGTATTTCTTATGGAGTTTTGAATTTTATGCTACTTCCAAATCTAAGTATCATGAGATATAAATAATAAATGAATTCTCGATAGATGTGTAAAATTGAGTATTCAATTACATACAAGACTTTACTAATAACTTTAAAATTATCATTATACTTTTTTTTATTAGATTCTAGTGATCCTAGTTAAGGGGATTAATTCTCATAGTGAATCTTTATTTTTTTTGAAAGAATATGAATTTTTCTAATGAATCTATGCATAATACTAGAAAATTGTATAAATACTAGTTAATGATATTAATTACAATAGCTAATTCTTGATTATTATTATTTTTTAAAATCTTACTTTATCTTTCTCCCATTGAGCTTGGTACAACCATAATATTAAATTATTACAAAATCATAGGTTTCTCCACATGTACAATATTGGCAAAAATATTTATTGAATGCATTATTTTATTTTTTGTAATTATATATTGGGGGATCAATGCAAATAACCACCAAATAGGTCAAGGGGGAAATAAATTTATGATATAAATAGTGTTGACTAAGCAAGTCCCTTGGTACAAATTATTTTTTCACTATTAAAATGGCATAAAGTACATAGGCTAAATATTTTAAAATGGTGACACCAGCATAATAATTTTAAAAATGAATTAATCTTGAACTTATATTGTGAGCCTATTTAAGAAATAAATTATAATTTTTTTTGGGTCTCTGTATGTCTTTGAAACAATTTCCTCACCCCATAATTTCTTATGCATTGTTTAATTACATATTGATGCATATTCAATATAATATATTGATCACATTATGCCTTTTGTATGAGAAAATAAAAATATAAAGATGATTTGAAATTTAAAAACCCTCGAAATTAGAATCAATAATCCAAATATATTTTGAAAAATAGAGAAGAAAGCACAACAATATTTGGGAGCATCCATATATTTTCACAAGACTATATTTCCTAGGGTTAAACGAGTAAGCTACATAAGCACTCAATTTGTTGAGTGAAATGGAACTAGTAGAATGATTTGACATCATTGTATTGTATCTTTTAGCATTTTACAACTCAAATTATATAAAATAATTCTAACTATAAAATATAAGAGAAATCTAATTTTAATTAATTTGTGATTGATGTACATGAATTTTGTCACAATGCAATGTTCACTTGCAAATAAAGTGTTCTCTCACAAATTAGTGGAAAAAAAGAAATTAAAAAAAAAATTGATGCAATTCTAAATGCACAGGTTTAGCAGATAACAAAAGAAACCAAAACCTTTAAAAGTATCACAATTAAAAAGTCAATACAAATTTGTTAAAAATAAAATGTTTTGAAGATATAAACAATTCTAATACTTATAGCTTAGTAGCACTAGCAACAAGAAAACATAGTAGATGTCGTGTACATGTTGTAGGGTATGCACTATTGCAATGAAATTCTGTAATCGGTTGTGTACATGATTACAGGCTTGCTGTGAATACCTATGTGAAGACCTATTCAACATTTAAACACATTGGAAAAAAAAAATAGAAATGGTAGATTGTGGCTAAGAAAAAGCCATCGAGGAAAATAAGCAAATAAACAAATTACCTAGGTCCAGATAAGATGCACAGCTCAGATGAGAAGATAGACGGCTGATAAGAAGCAACTGTTGACCCTAGTGATGTGCATGGAACTTCATTGAAAGTGTCTATTAAATGTTGACCCTGGTCACCCTCCAACGCCTTCACCACAATGGACATCGCCGGTCGCCTTGTAAAATTGTCCTGTACACACCACATTCCGACCTTTGACAGTTTAACTGCCTCCTCTTTTACACCCGTTTCCTCATTTTCAAGTCCTTGATAGACCAAATCTATTAGCTTTCCTTCCTCTGCCTTAACTTGTAACAATGAAAATAAGCCCTCGTCTGAAAGCTCTCTGCTTCGTTTTCCACTAACAATTTCTACCACCATAATGCCAAAGCTAAATATATCTGCCTTCTCTGTGAAATGCATGTTCAATAGCTCAGGTGCCATATACCCTGGTGTCCCTCTCATCATGGTTATCACTTCACTTTGCTCTCTGTTAATCAACTTTGCCAACCCAAAATCTGACACTTTCGCATTGAAATTTCGGTCCAGGAGAATGTTTTGAGGCTTGCTATCAAAATGAATTATCTGTTCTCGACATTCTTCATGCAAATATGTTAATCCTCTTGCAATATCAAGAACTACTTTGCATCTAGTCTTCCAGTCCAGCAAATGTCGATGCATATTGTTGGAAAATATCCATTTATCCAGGGACCCATTTGGCAAATGCTCGTATACAAGCATTCGATGGGCGTTTTCGGCACAGAATCCCTTCAATCTTACTAAATTAAGATGATCAACTTTTCCTAAAGTTTCAATTTCTGCCCGGAATTCCCTTTTCCCTCGTCCTTCTCCATCAAGGCGCTTCACTGCTATCTTTGAGCCATCAGCCAAAACACCTTCGTAAACTGAACCGAATCCTCCGCTTCCCAGCTTCATCCTAAAGCTATTTGTAGCATCCTTTAATTCTTGGAATGTGTAACGCAGAGGTAAGCCTTCTGGCCAATCTACCTGATCGTCCTCATCATCATCTTCATCATTTTCTTTCTGCTGTCTGCTATTTCGAGACTTATTTATCGATGCCCACAATAAGATTGACAGACCTATGGCTCCACCCACAGAAGCACAAATGATGATGACAAGTGAGGACTTAAAGCCCTTGGACCTTGACTGGATTTTAATATAAGCAATGGAATTGTAAAACTCATCGCCTGGACTCATAGATTTCATAGAATAGATATTGGACTCTAGATAGCAATAACCACTAGAAAAGTTGGAAAAATTGGTTCCGTACCTGAAAAAGGCAGCTTTGCAAGAGCAGTTTTGCTGGCAAAGTGTTTTACATTCATTGCTTGAAACCAACCCTAGTGTGGAAGAATTTTTTTCATAAATATATGTAAAATAGGCAACGTGCTCCATTTTTAAAAAGTGATGATCTTGAAGACTACTAGTTTGTGAGCACACCAGAGGAACGCGTGGAGCACATCCTGAATTGGGGTTTGTGACATCAGTCCGTTTAAAGGCGTTCCCATCTCCTGGACAGCTGCACTGACCGTTTGTGCAGACACCATAGTTTACGCATGCTCCTGGAGAACACACAGACACTGAATTCCTGAACCATGGCGCCCACTGACTGCAAGATCTTCCTTCTGTTTCTTTGACTGAGCAGGTTTTTAAAATCCCATTTGAATCCAATTTAGTGTAAAGGCTACCTTTGGGTGTTGATATATTAAACACCGGCGATCGTTGTCCTCAAGAATAATAATATTCAGATTGATTGTCGAACTGGACATAAGATAACTCCACAGCCACAGGTTCCTCAGGCAATCTGTAATACATTTTAGCCGGTGCAGAGGCTGTAAGCATAGCAAACCCATCGTGAAGCAAGGTACAATAGAAACGGCCTTGGCTTGTATTCTTTGGAGAAATGTTTGCAATACGCTTATGTCCCACCTTAAACTTCTGCCCTCGCAGTAGGGTGTCGGTTGGATAATCAAAAGACTGCCAGATGACTGTACCGGAGGTATTAAAGAGAACAAGGTTCCCAGAATCTTGCATCGCCATCCTTTGAAAAGCTTGGGTAGAAGTATTGGTAGACCAGACAAGAGTGCCATCTGAGTTCCTTAATACAAGCTCTCCTCTGGAGGTGAGTGTTAGGGCTGCGTTTTCTTGCACCATCTGGTCTCTGTTTGAAGTCCACACCATTTGCATATCAAAAAGCCTACCATCAATGGTGTAGACAACAAAGAAAGTTGCAAAAAGGTAGCCTGTTTCACAAGGACTACCATAGCAGAAGAATCCACATCCAAACTGCAGATTCATATCATTGTATGAGATATTGCTGCTCAAAAGTATCGGTCTGACGAGTGCATCGTTGTAAACAGGGGGTGTGAGGAAATCAAGAGAGTGGATATTGTTCCTCCATGTTATGCCTCCATACGCAGCTGTGGGAATAATACCAAGGCTCTCTGCAAACAATGAGCGGGATAGAAGAAAGAGTCGCAGAAGTAGCGAAAATAAAGGAAGAGAGGACGAAAAGCAATCCGCTGTCATCATTTTTCAGACCACCAGTTCTGTCAGAGAGAGAGCGTACAGAATATTAACATGATCGAATGAAAGATGATTTGAATTTAGATTGCTTTACTGGCAATTACTAGGGAGGAGAGGAGTTCGGTTAAACCATAACGTCAAGCTGGAGAAAATCAATGATATAGACTAAGAAACCTAAAGAAGGCCGGAAAAACATGGCTTACAAAGTCTTCGACAACCACTAGGAAAAGTACGTACTGCCCAATAAAATTAAAATGCATTCATTTCACCGCGCTAAAGTCAGGTAGATATCGGATTCTCATTCCAATTTCATGTAGAATTAACACGTGGTCAGCGACGCATATGTGACAGGAAGGGAATAAATATCTATATTTTGTTATCTCGAGTATTCTAGTCAGTCAAATGTTTTATTTCTATAATAAAATAAATTAATAATTAATTATTATTTCAGATAAATTATAAATATTGGATTAGTGTCTAAATATATTTATTCAAATTATTATTTCAACTAATTAATAAATATGGTCAAATATACATGATATCTGAATTATATCATAGCAATAAATTTATTTAGATAATCTTTATATAAGAAAGCAATATATATTTTAAATAGATATGTTTTAATTATATAACTAAAATAATTCTGTCAAAGTATTAAAAAATATAATTATATTAATAATATTACATATTATTTTGTTTATTTCAATTTATAATTTTTATATTTTTAAATAAAAATAAAATGAATTATTCTTTATACATAAATTTTGAAGAATTTATTATTTATTCTTTAGTCAATTAAATTATTTGGATACATGTGAAACACTTGTTTAAAAAATAATATTTAATAAATATAAAATGTTTTGTTAACTAATTAATTTATTGTATAAAAATATTTATTATTTTGAAGTGCATTTATAAAAGGAGAGATAATTTGAAAAATGAGAAGGAAACCAATTTAAAATTTTAGAAGTAAAGAAAATTAGAAATCAAATCTTTCAATTGGAATTGTCTGAAAAATAATGTGTAAAAATAATTAGCATCGAGTCTTTGGTGGCATACTCTTAGCTCACTTGGATCCAATAGTCCATTAAAAATTAAGATATAAAATAACCAAGTACATCTTCTCTCACATCCCAAAAGTACATTTCATGTATATAAAAATAAAATCCTTTTGATTATTATTGTTTTGATTAGATAAGCACAAGAAGGGCCTCAGCCCATTACAAGTCAGTCATCACGGGAAAAGGGAAGGAATCTCAAAAGGCGTGAGATTAGAAAATTGTAAACTAATAGGATATCAATAGACAACTAACTATTGTTCAGAAACGTTAGGCCCTTAATGGCGTCAACATATTGATGACCAACAGTATTAGCCTAACTAGAGTAAAAGGGACTCTCTTAAATATATTTTAGTCTTTTGTGTACATGTTGTGGGAGGAAAATGTGGGCCAAGAACATGGCATCCCTTCTCATTTTCTTCATTTTTCAAGAGATATCCTATTGTAGCACTCAAATTGTATATATTTTATTATTATTATTTTATCTATTATAAATGGAATAATATTTTAATATACATTATAATTTTGGTATTTAAAAATATATGATTATTTCACGGTATATCTATGTTGGCAAGAGTTACTTTAAGATGCATGGTATGTTGTCATTGATAACAATTATTATCATTACTCTTGGCCTTGTTGCAGACAAGATATTTTACTAGAGGATTTGATGCTTGTATTTGTCTAAGTACCAGAACAAGGATAGAGACCTGTCATACAGATCAATATGATTCAAACAAATTTTTGATAGTTGGAGTATGTGATTGCGGGACATGAATGTGGACATAGTATTATGTCTAACTGATCATCGCAGATTCAGAAGTTATCATATGCATGAGATATTCAATCATGAATATTGGATTGACAATCTTTTGGAGGGACATGACAATTTAGAGAAATCGATGTGGTACACTTGGTAAATCAACCTTGGTTAACAGTTTGGTGATTGTTTATGATAAAGCCGATATCAGAGGATAATTTATTTGGTTAATAATATTTGATTTTGTTTTGGTAGAGACTTCTACACATTTCATTACTCTTATTTGGACTGACAGAGTTTGAGTTTTCATCTTGTAATCTTATATTTAAGATTGTGTTTTGATTACAAAGATATAGAGATTCTGATTGCATTTAGAAGAAGACAGTGATGTGAATATAGTAAACAGAGATCAAGTGCAGTGTTTCATCAAAACTATATAGGCATTGTTGATGCTACCAATCAGCTCAATATAAGATTGTAAGTCCATTTTGGTTATATAATTGGCTATAAGCCTTGAATTTTTTGGTTATCTAAAGGAGAATTCATCTCTAGGATGTAAGCTTAAATATGAGTGTATTCTCTCATTGTACTTATGCCTTTAACATGTAACTTATTAATACAATAAAAATATTTTTGTGGGTATCATTCCCACCAGTGTTTTACCTGTAACCGGGTTTTCCTCGAAAACAAATTATGGTATCATGTTGTTCATGTTGTGTATCTTGATTAGTTTACTTACATTTACTTTCTGTATTAAGTTTTGGTTTTAGAGGAAGAAATTTAAGAATATTGCAGCATCGATTCAAACACCCCTCTCAGTGCTCCCTAATCCTAAAAATTGGTATTAGAGCCTAGTTTCTTTGAAGAAGTTTAACAACTTGAGGAATATCCTGATGGAAGTAGCTATCAGTATTCAGATTCAGCTTTTGAATTCACTTGACAACCTAGACAAATCCAATGCTTGCACTATTGGTTTGGAAGAAAAATTGAGAGAAGCTAATGGATTCATT
Source organism: Thuja plicata (assembly GCA_018584345.1). NCBI lineage: Eukaryota > Viridiplantae > Streptophyta > Pinopsida > Cupressales > Cupressaceae > Thuja > Thuja plicata. The sequence goes on from MU227805.1 coordinate 215,278, forward strand.
GACAATTTGAAAGAGAAATTAAGTCAATCCAGAGATAGGAGAGAGGGGCTTGTAGATCAACTATCATAAAAAGGAAGTAACTCTACACCTAACAATGCTCAATCTAAAGAATATGAGAAGATTGCAAGAGAAAGAAACAATTTAAAAAATGAAATGGAATACATGGCAATCAAGATCACTAAAGAAATTGAAGCTAGGAATACTCTTAAAGAAAATTTAAAGCCAAAACTAAAGAATGTAACAAATTGAACAATAAAGGTGGATAGTTGCAAGTTGTTCTTGAGGAATATAAGCATAATGAGCAAGAGATAGAAAGATTGAATGAGATATTGAGAAGATATCTAAATGATACTAGAGAAATTCAAGAAAAAATAAGACTAGCACTATGAAGCTTGATGAATAGATTGCAAGTCAAGGACCTCATGGAGATAAGCATGGCTTAGGGCACAAACAAGGAAAATGTTCTAAAAATGCTAAATAAAAGGTAGATCATGATGAGAAACCTAAGGAGACACCGTTATAGAAATTGAATGGAAGATTTTTTCATGCAATAAGCTTGGACATAGGGAAAAGAAATGTCAGAGAAATTCAACTACTACACCTTTTCTCAGATATTGTTTCACATGTTGTCAATATAGACACAAATCTAAATAATGCAGATCTAGATCTATATCTAATGCAAGGGGAGGCAACTCTACATGCTACAAATACAACAACTTTGGTCATATTGCAAGAAATTAGATATTGAGGACTAATCAAACAAATCAGAGGTATGTGAATCAGAACGTCATTTGTTACAAATGCAATAATTATGGACATATAGATAAGACTTATATATATAATAAAGATGAAATAAGAATGAATGGCTTGATAGACATGAATAGTGCAAGAAATAAAATCAAAGGCAAAGAAATTGATGTAAATGAAGTGAGAAAGGAAATGAACATGATTTGCGTAAGAAAGTAATAAATTGATGCTTCCGGTAAGATCTCACAAGCTTCCGGTGTGGATCTCTCTTCATTGGAAAATTAGGTCATATGACCTATAAGGGGAGTTTTATCACAAAATATTATAGCACCCCAAGAATCAAAGCAATTTTGACTACAATTGAAGATGTAGTTAGAAATCATATTTTGGAGGTTGTGTTTAAAACCGTAGAAGTTTTCATGATCATTTAAGGATCGTAAACCGATTTACAACTTACTAGGTACAACAAATTTTTGGAGAGTTAGGCTATGCATGAAATTTATTAAAAAATAAAATTGAATCACTCAATTTAAAGGCAGTTGGAGACCTCATTCGACACTTTTCTATCCTAAGATCTAATGTGAAAATAGTCGAAAGAAATTGAGCAGCATTTTGGACTATCCACTGAATTTCATAACTAACCCTCGTTTGAAGTAAAAGTTATTTATCTTAGAAAAATATCATCAATTTAATTGGTATAATCATGTGTACTCCGTAACTTGTTAATATTCTTGAGAATTCATGCTATGAATTCAATTTGTATCCATATAAATCCATGTAAAATGGTCCTGAAGGCACATTTTCTCATGTGCCCGATGGATTGTTACACATTGAGCATGTGCATGCATATATACATTGCAACTTGGAAGAACTTGGTGACTATGAAATATTTTAACAATATATATCTTTGTGTAGAAATGGAGTTTTGAAGAATGAGTTTCAAAAGGTTAATTAGATTAACCTAGCATGCTACAAAGACGTGGTCACTTTTATTGACCCAAAATGGATAAACCTATTCTAAGAAGGATTCATGATCATTTCTTTTGGTTGGGTGATCAACTGATGAATATTACTTAGGAATTGATTCATAAGGTAAACAGATTTAACGCTACAAGATAGGTATTGATGCTAAAGTTGACTAAGAAGAAGGTTGTGGAATGGCTGAGACAATAATGATAGGATAGAAGAGCTATGACGGTAAATGACATCTTTCAACCGGATGTAAAGTTTGCTTCAATGATATTGGGCTACAAAGTTTATCACAAGAGTAGAATGAATTCCATCTCTGCAACTATCATACATTTTCCTTATCAGATATTGATGGAAGACGTATAGTTCAACATATGTGAAATCATAAGGAAGAAGCTACTAAAGAACCAGGAGAAAATAAAAAATAATAAGTCACAAATATTTAACTATGGTTCGTTGATTGTAGATATTTTTTTTCTATTTCATGAATTTCTTTCTGAGAATCATGAATGTAGCTTGGAAGAAAGATATTTGTATGGCATTATAGATTTGTATTTATACCCCAATTAGGAGAAATATGATATTGATCTCTTAATCTTAGGATATCTCAAAATGTTTCACAAGAAAATACAAAAAAAGAGAGAAAGAATTCTGAAGAGCATATTGGCGAAGTATACAAATTGATTATGTTTCATGGTTGAGATTGATCAATGTTGCATGGAGGTAGTCGTCCTAGACATATGTGAATTCAACGGATGGGCTATGAAGTTGTATTGCAGTTGGTTGTGTAGTATGTGGAAGAAATGTTGAAGAGTCTTGTTGATCCAAATACAAAAAGGTTTGGTACTTGAACTAAAATGTAATAGGAGGTTCGGTTACAATTAAAAGAGGGGTAAAACTACAAAGTTGTGTCACACTTTAGGCTAACTTATTAGCACAATTGAATTTAAGTATTTCTAACTAAAAATTAGTTTTGGAAAATTTATATTCATTCTAGATAAGTTATATATGTGTCTCAACTTTTCTAATTGGAAGTGTATATAGAATTCATATTTTAGAAAAGTGGTTTGTGTGAAAAATAGTGTTTTTAAGTAGTGACTGTCACTTGGATTCGCATAATGTTTTTTTTAAATATGATAAAGATGTAATTATTTTGGATTTATATTTTTAACTTCAATATCTAAAGGATGCAATTGGATTCATTTATTTTGGGTCAATATTTCATACTTTGTTAAGGTTTAAAGTGACAGTAATTGTAATTTAGACATAAGGTCACTTGGATCGCTCTAACTTGATCTGTATATAGCGAAATTCATTTTTTTTCTATTTTTCATAGAAAGGTAACACAAATAATCTTTTCCTACATATTTTTCATAATTTTTTTTCCTAAATTACTATTTTGTCCGAACTGTCGAAGAGAGACGTTGCTAAATGGCCAGACAACCTCTATTTAATTAAAATAAAAATAGAAAGTCACAATGAACTCAATATATATAAAAATCATAGTCATTGTAAGGCTTTTTTTGAGTAGCATCATCTTCCATTTGGGTTTTAGAAGATTGGTTTATTTGTTCCTTTATTGAGACCTTCAAAAGGAAAAAAATTTGCATAAATTTGTTGGCTTTGGAGAGGAAGGCCAAATTTAGAGGGTTCACTCGAACACCCCTTCTAGTGAAGGGGGTTAGAGAGAACCCCCTTTGAGAAAACCCCCCATGGAAAATGTGCACAAATTTCTTGTTTTTCATTAATTCATAGGGTTTTCTCGAATTTGGTCTAGTTCGAGTGAACCCACCATTTCATCTTGTTCACGCGAGGGGGTTTTTTCCCTTTGCATGAACACCACCATCCGTTCAAAGGGGTTAAAAATTAAAAAAATTCATCCACATGATTTTTATTCATGCCTAAAAGTGGGACAAAGATTTGTGGGATCACCCCATGGTATTTTGGTTGAATTAAAGAAGTATTATTAATTATTTGATGAAGTTGAAAGAGGAAGATTAGAATAAGGTGTAATTACTTATTTGAACAAATTCAATAGAACACTGGTTAAAATAAAGGATCAGATACCTAATCATCTATATGAAAATTTGGAAGAGAGAAGATTAACAACTTTAGATGAAGATAAAAGAATAAATGAGACATTAATATACAAGACGTGTCTAGTAATCAGTAATAATGAACCTTTGTACCCTCAAAATAGTATTGTCCTTATGCGTAGACTCACTAGTCTTAGTTGAATCTGTAATGAAAAATACTCCATCTTATCATTAAGCATAGGAATGAGTGAAAATTAAGGGTCATCCTCACCTTCTACTACCTTCAAGAGCTCATTCTTTCCCATCATCATTATCTTAACTTCTTTCTCTTTAGGTTCTTCCTAATTTTTCTCTTTCAACGGTAACAGTTCAATTATTTTACCTTCTTTAGTTATGGTGTAGGTATTTTTAACTCCATCATGTTGGACTTTTTCATCATATTTCCATGGTCTCCCAAACACTAAGTGGCATGCATCCATCTTTACCACATCAACTAGTAATTTGTCTTTGTAGGCTCCAATATGAAATTCAACCCATGAATTCTCCTCTACAAGAGTTGTTTGTCCTTTATTAAGCCATAAGACTTTGTAAGGGAATGGATGGGGAGCTCTTATGAGTTTCACCTTCTCAGCCATTTCAAGAGAATAAAATTCTCTATTGAACGAGAGTCAATTAAGACTTTACACACATTTCCTCTAGCTTTGCAGTTTATTCTAAATAGTGACTTCCTTTGAGGTGGTTCCTTGGTGATTTCTTCTTGTAGGAGTGTTCTCCTCAACATAAGTGCTTCTCCTTCTTCTGGATACCCATAGGAGTTAGGATTATTTTGAGGGTCATGTTCTTCAACCAAATGTATTTTCCTTACTCCTTGAGAGCTAAACCCTAGCTTCTCTAGGAACTTGTAAGCCATATGTCCATCTTGGTTATAGATAAAACACTTCGTGGGTCCAGTACCTCTTTATTGTGGCCTTCCTCTAAAATTTGGTCTTGTCCCTATGAAATTGTCTCTAAAATTATCGTGCCTATTTTATTGTTGACTACTTTTACTTTGAAAGTTGAAATTTGGTCCTCTTCCTCTTGAATAGCTTCTTCTTCTGAATGATTGTCTGTTTCTGCCTCTATTTCTTTGATCTTGTCTCCTCCTAAACTTTTCTTCCAATTTCAAAGCTAGTTGGTAACATCTTGACACTATATTGGGGATCAACAATTGTAACTCTTCTTCAATATTCATTCTCAAGAAATTTAGGTACCTTAATACCTTGACACATTCAGGCTTTGTGATTCTTGATTTGAGACTCAAATTCTGAAATTCGTCAGTATAGGTACTAATATTCATCTCCCTTTGTCTTATTTTCTATCTCTTTTGATGTAATTGAACTTCATAATCTTATGAAATGTATATCTCCTTCACCATTGTAAACATCCTCTTCCATGATGTAATCTTCTACTTGTCATCTTTATCTCTTTCCTCTTGGATGAAAATCCACCAAGTTACTGCTTCTCCCTTCATCTTAGACTTTTCCACTCTCATCTTTTGTGCTTTAGTGATCCCTTCACATTCAAAATGATTCTCCATGGCCTCAATCCAATGTATCATTGCCTCATCATTAATTTTCCCATCAAATATGGGTAACTTTGTTTTTTTACCTCTCAAAGTTTCCAAATCTTTTAGGAAACATTTATGATCATCAGGTACATTTAACTCTTCTTTACATTCTTCCTTGTCTTCATCTTCATTTGTTCCTTGCTTATCTTCTTCCCTCTTTTCTGCAATCTTCTCCACTTGATCCAATTTGTCTCATAGCTGCTCCAACCTTTCTCTCTATAGTTTATTCTCTTCATCCTGATTCTCCACCTTCTTAGAAAACTCTACATTAGTCACTGTGTTTTAACTTCCAACCGAAGATGCTATCTTTGACATAAACCAAATTTCTTCTCCAAGAAAAGCATCCCAATTTTCTCTGATACCAAAAATAATGTAGATTCAAGTACTTTGGAATGCCACTAGAGGAATATCAACTCTAGGGTCTCAACAAAGGGCTCTAATACCATGAAGGTTTAACTAAATCCACTTATTTATTTCTAGACTCTCTTCATGCCCACTAGCATGCCAATGGCCGCTAGGGAGTTACTTGGTCCTAACTACTCAAATACACCAAAACAGGAGGGAGGCTTCCACAAAGCTTGGAAAAAATCTCAACATTAGTAATAAAACTTTCACAACCCATTCATTCTATTCTCCATATGCATAGATCTAAACTTGTTTCACAAAATCTCCAAATTACTTGTAGCCTTGGACACTCAGTTTTCCTTCATTTGTTGTAGATTTATCCAAAAAACATAGAAAAAAAACAATATATCTAGATAGCCTTTATTTACCTCTTACCAAATCCTTAAGGATAGAATTCAACACTAAACACATATCAACTAAAATTTTTGGTGGACAGTGTCCTACAAAGGGCTAATTAGAACACATTAACAAAGGAACTACCCTTTCCTTCCAATATTTCTTTAATCCAGAACTTTGGGGTGTTGAGAGATCCCTAAAAATCTATAAATCCCAAGCTAGACATTCTATACCGACCAACATTAGAATATGTGAACTAAACATTAGTACATTCTAGGTGGCCACATAGAGATATCCACCTAGGGTATCATTTTTCTTCTGGCTCCATGCATGAACACAAAATAGGAAAAGGAAATATTAAATTACATGGGAATAGATTTAATTCCACCAAGGGTTGATGAAAATCAATGGTTGAAATTCAAACTACAACCACTATAACACAACCCTAGCTACAACTACTCAAAACGGTACAATCATCACTAAAACCCAATATTCTCACAAACTATAACACTTCAAAATCTTAGAAAGGATGGAAATGGAAGGTAATAAGTTTCTCCAGCTTACTAGAATGATTTTACATCACATCTAATCCATTGATGCACAAATTAAATAACTATTACCAGAAAATGTAGAAAAACTGTATATATTATGAAAAAAACTGTCTTCACCAAATTATACATTCAGAGTTCTCCAACATATCTTTTTTACTTCCTTGACCTCTCCTATTCAAGGGACATCAAAATCCAAAGATTCTATCGGTTTCATTCAATAATCTCTTTGACTTCACATTCTTGCATGAAGATAAGAAAAATTTGCTCAACAACAACTTTCTAAAATTAGCAAGAAAAGATACTCAAAGCAAAAAAAAAAAAATACAAACAAACTTGTCAAGTTGTCATCACCCATCCAAGGTTTCCATGTCGACACACACACATGACATCTAACTTGAAGACACCCAAAACTAACCAAAAATGTCCTGATATGGATATGCAACCCAATTGGCTTATAAAGATGCCTAAAAGGGTATGCCACAATATACTTTAGGACTATATTACAGAACATAAAATCACAAACACAACATTGCATAAAAATAAAAGTTCCACCAAATTGTTTTATTCATCCTTGTCCCTGTCTTTGGTGAGTACCCTTGCACCACACACACACACACACACACACACACACACACACACAAACATACACACATACACACAGACACATACATACACACACACACACACACACACACACACACACACACACATACATACACACACACACACACACACACATATCTTGTGAAAGTGTATCTACATATACATATATGTATGTATCTATATTTGTATCTGTATCTATTTCTATATTTATGTATGTGCATACATACATTCTTTTTTCATTTCTTGTAATATTTTGTATCATTTAAATCTTGTTCTCCCATGGAAGCAAGTGTCAGGATTACATTTTCTTCCATTTTAACTCTCTATTAGAACTCCATACAATATACATGTTGTGAAACATAAATTTTTCTATTTTGATATCAAAGAAAGTTGAAAATAGGTAGCCTATATGACAAGGACTGCCATAGTAGAAAAATCTACATCCAAATTGCATATTCATGTAGTGTATAAGATAGTGGAGCTAAGAAGAATTGGCCCGACAAAAACATTGATATATATTGAAGGTTAGAAGAAACCTAACAAACAATTATTGTTGATCTATGCGATGCCTTCGAATGCATTTGTAGATGTTAGAGCAAAGCTCTCTACAAATAGCAAGCAAGATATAAGGAAGAGACCTCTCATTTAGATCACTAGTAACAATGTCCTTAGTCTAAGCTAAACTTTATCTACAAGGTATTGCCCACTCTTAGAGCAGGCCTTCAATCATCCTTTAATTTTTGATGAAATTGAATTTCACCTTCTTCAAGGCATTCCTAATTGTAAAAGTATAGCGATAATTCTAAGATTGTAGACCCACAATTTTTGAAACCCACCAATTTAAAATTTTAATTTTTCAATATTACAATCTTAATTTTAAAACTTAATTTAATATCTAATCTTAATTATTAATTACCATATTTTTATCACATAAATTAATTATACAAAGCATAAAATATCATATAATATTTATAAGACAAATTTATCTAAATTAACTAAATAAATTAAGAAGACATGATAACTTAATAGTGCCACAAATTTGGTATTATGAAAAAAAATTATTTATTTTTGTTGAATAAATTAAGTTATATAAGGATACAATCTAAGAACTGGATAAGCATTTTCCCTTAATCATTTCCCTTAATCATTTAAGGTGTCGTTATATAGACCTGTTGAATAAGGTTCTAGAAACATTTATTCTGCGGGCTCTTGTCTTGGTCCTGCCCTGCAAAGTCCCACTTGCTGTTTGTGGCCGTTCAATCACAATTCTGATCGCATCAAACATGGGCTTCTTCCACGAAGGAACCCTTCATTTCACAACGTGCCATTTTCAGTGTAGGATTGACAAATTATAGTCATTCAAACGACAGGAATCACGTTCGCACCTTGTGGAATTCGACTTAAAATAACGAGTCTGATAAAAGTACAAGCCAAGGAAACAACGATGCAATTGCATGGCAGAATATCAAATGTTTGAATGGCCACAAACAGGAATCGGTACATTGTATGGCGGAAACAAGACAAAGGCTCCGCGGAATAAATCTTCCCTTCGTGGAAGAAGGAATCGGTCAACCTTGACCGCTATGCACAATGACAAAACTTAAACGTAATCCTCTGTAATATATTTTGTGCATGTGCAGAGAAATTTTCCTAGGAATAACCTCGTCATCTTCCTTGTGGAGGATTTAAAGTGGAGCGTTTTCTGAAGAAAAAGAATATAATTTATCTAATTTTCTAGATATGGATGATAAATTACGGGTTGTAGCTAGCTTTTCACTAGGAAAACCTTTAAAGAAAATAAATGTAAAAACAAATTATCTTGGTCCAGATAGCACCGATAATGGATTATAGGAGAAATCGTTTTTGTAATCTGATACAACTGAAAACCCTGTATTCGCTGAAGGAACATCATCCAACGTGTCTACCAAACCCTCCAACGCCTTCACCACAGTCGACATCGCTGGCCGCCTCGAAAAATCTTCCTGTACACACCACATTCCCAGTTTTAATAATTTTACTGCCTCCTCTCTCACGCTGGTTTGCTCTTCTTCAATTCCCTCGTATACCAAACCTTTTAATCTTCCTTCCTCTGCTTTATCTTGTAACGCCCAAAACAAACCCTTGTCTGAAAGCTCTCGGCTTCTTTTTCCGCTGACAATTTCTACCACCATAACGCCAAAGCTAAACACATCTGCCTTCTCCGAGATATACATGTTTAGTAACTCAGGCGCCATATACCCAGGTGTCCCTCTCAGCAGGGTTATCACATCATTTTGCTCTGTGTTGATCAACTTTGCCAAGCTAAAATCTGAGACCTTCGCATTAAAATTTTTGTCAAGGAGGATGTTCTGAGGCTTGATGTCGAAGTGTATTATCTGTTCTCGGCAATCTTCATGTAAATATGTCAATCCTTTTGCAATATCTAGAACTACACTGTATCTAGTCTTCCAATCCAGCAACACTTGATCCATATTGTTGGAAAATATCCATTTATCCAAAGACCCATTTGGCAGATGCTTGTATACAAGCATTCGATGGGCCTTTTCCGCACAAAACCCCTTCAGTCTTACCAAATTAAGATGGTCAATTTTTCTGAAAGTTTCCACTTCTGCCTGGTATTCCTTTTTCCCTTGTCCTGCCCCATCAAGACACTTCACTGCTACCTATGAGCCGTCCACCACAACATCTTCGTAAACTGAACCAAATCCTCCTCTGCCCAGCTTCACACTAAAGTCATTTGTAGCTTGCTTCAGTTCTTGGAATGAGTACGCAATGGACTCCAGATAACAATAACCAATGGAAAAGTTGCCACCATACCTGAAGAACGTAGCTTTGCAAGAGCAATTTTGACGGCAAAGATTTTGACAGTAGTCTCGTGAGACCAAGTATGGAAGAGAAGCATTATTGTAAGAATAACTGAAATAGGAAGTATGCTCCAGCTCCAAAAATTGATGACTATGAGCGAGGTTACTGCTTTGGGATGCATCTGAGCATAATA
>MU227805.1:245820-256396 GCA_018584345.1 Thuja plicata
ATGTGGTCAGAGCCAGCTCTAAAATTGGACCAAGTATGCCAGACCCCACCCTGTTGGCGGCGGTTAGCATTGGGATCAAAAAGGCCCAATTTATTGCGCATGTGATACCAGGCTTCTCTCTCCCCAGATGTCCAGCGAAAAGGCAAAGTTCCCTCCTTTTCAGAGGCCAGCTCAACCATGTTAAAGTCCCCACACATAACCCAAGTAGCTGGAGGCAAGTTGTCTGCAAGCCAGACCCATAATTGAGATCTTTCAACAACATCATTGGGGGTGTAAACATTAATTACACCAAAAGAATGATTATGCAGAGATAGCAAAATCCAGGTCGCACGTTGCATCGGGTCAAACCCATGCGCAATAACAGAAGAATGAAGGCGAGGTGCCAGAATAGTAATGACACTGCCTTTGCCAGCTTCATGCTGAGAAGAAAAGACAATGTCGTCCGGCCATATGACACGATAGGCAGAGTTCAGAAAAAACCCAGAAATTTTAACTTCTTGTAAACAAAGCACGTCCAGATTCTGAAGTCTGCGACGAGTATCATGAACATAGTACTTTCTAGAGAGGTCAGTTAGACCTCGCACATTCCAGGACAAAAAAATCATAAAAACTCTTGCATGGCTTCTTCATCCCCAAGAGAGGAGAAGGTATTTTGCAAGTAGGCTGGGACAGAACCAAAGCTGGGGAGAAATTCTCCAGACGAGGTGAACCGCCATTTATCTGGGTCATCCGTGTGACCATTAGGACTGCGAGACCTATGTATAGCCCTGGAAGTAGGCAAAGAATCCGCTGGCAACACCAGCACCACTTCTGGAGTGGATGGCTTTGCAGCTGGACTCTTCCCCTGTGAAATAGGGTTTGAAACAATGGGCACCACTGGTGGCGCTTCAGCTGGCAGGGAATGACCAACGGGCGCATCCGGAGACGGCAACATAGCAGCAGAGGCTGGTGGCGTCTAAGGGCCTGAGGCATTCTGGCCTTTACGCATAACTGTAGTCCATTCTTATTTTTTTCCAGCATCGATGGCTTTGACCGGCACATCTTTAGATGCAGGTTTCACCCGAGGGGTAGCCAACGGCCAATCTTTGATCTTGTGTTCTGCCGATTGACACCGATAACAGGTGTTGGGCAGATTCAAATAAAGCACCTTTTGAGAGATGGTGAGGGCACCAATCTGAATTTCAACAGTGTCCTTGAGGTCCCTGGAAAGGTCAACCTCAACACAGACCCGCTTCTGGGGATGGGCATTGAAAAATTTGTCATGCTCCATGACAATGACTTTGCCGAGGGTTTTAGCAATAGACTCAATAAACATCTAGCATGGCAAAGGGAGGCCAGGGAACTCGATCCAAACTGGAACCCTAATTTTTTTGTCATCTGAGACAGTAAATTCTTGAGACCATTTTTGAAAAACTAACAGGGAGGACCTAACAGTCTAGGGTCCGCGGTTAAAAACCGCTTCCGCCTGAGAAGGGTTAGCAAACCGGAAAAGGAAAAAACCTTTGGTAAGGTTTTGCACACCATCAAGATGGACCCCATGCGGGGTCTATCTCTTGTTGACCCAATCCTTGAGGATACTTTCAGGAGGAGTACGACCCGCAAAATATCCAATCAAAGTATATTTTTCTAACCATTCACAAGTAGAATCAAATTCCTGTGGATTAAGAACAATATCAGGGTTGCCTTGTGAAAGACCTTCAGGATGAACTTGCAGGGATGTTTGTTCAGAGGAGGCACCATGGCTGTCCGAAGCTTCAACTCGCACACCAGAAGTAACTACTAGGCCGAAGTTGGCCGGAGCCATAATAAAAGCTAACCCTAATGCAAAAGGGATCCCGCAGTAAATGCGGTTTGACAGATGGATGGCTCTGAGTGGAAACACAGCCAGTACGCCGTACGCATGCAAAGGGAAATTTGATTGTCATATTAACTAGGAATATCTTTGCGCTCTTTATTGATCATACGTAGTAATTTTAGATTGTCGTTAAGTGACTGACAATGGCCTATCTCCTTACCATCTACTCTATTATTTTTTAATAAATAAAGAACACATGGTCGGTGGCCCAACTACATGACAACTTATGGAAGAGTCTATCTGATCTCTCCTTCGATGTGTTTGCTGCAACGTCCACATCACACCCCATCACATGTTAGTTGCAAAAAAAAAGCTACAATTTAACATTGTAATGCACAAAATATGCTTTGGTAACAGGGATGACACAAGTTTCCAATATTTATAGATATCGTCCCACAAACTAATACCTTTCTTAAAATATATAGGTAGGCATGACCCAATCTTATAGAAAAGTGAAAAAAATGTAGACACAACTTTTTCTGGTATAACAATTCATATAGAGTACAAGATGGAAATAGTTTTGCCCAGTTTGACACAATACTAAAACCAGCAGTTGCATGTTATTTACTTGCAGCAAAAGCCGATAGGTTTTTAGATTTTCTAGATTATTTCATATATAAATGTAGAACTTCTTGAAATAAACACAGAGTTCATGAAAGAACTTGAAAATGAAATAAATATAGAGTTTATGTAATTATGTTGTCAATGGTACATAACATAGTTTCTCTCATCTACAAATATAATTTTTTAGTAAAGGACAAGCACGATGAATCACTTCTCGGGTAGGATTAAACTTTCATAGTGTAAATGTCAGTATGTTAGTTCCAATGTCATTATGTTGATCCTCATAGAAGAAACATTTGTATCAAAACTCATTAGTTAATTCAGTTAGAATATGTGAATGTTGGAACATTAGAAGCTTCAATCAGAACTCAGGAAATATTTTAGTAAGAAAATATGTTGATAATGGAACATTATAAATTTCAATCAAAACTTTAGAATATGTAGATATTGGAATATTAGAAATTTCAATCAAAACTCATTAAATGTTTCAATTAGAACTCATGAAATATTTCAGTTAGAATATGTAGATTTTATAATATCAGAAGCTTTATTCAAAACTTCAGAATATATAGACATTAGAACACCAGAAGCTTCAATTGAAACTTTAGAATATGTTTTGATGAGAATATATACATATTGAAACATCAGAAGCTTAAATCAAATTTGTAAACTCTTTTATAATCAAATTCCTAAATTTTCTTAGAGTGAAAGAGAATGTTGAATAACAAAAATAAAAAATAAACTCTCACATAATAAAAGAAAAAGTTGAATAAAAGTAAGTAACCCACAAGAATTCTTAGTATGTATTTGTAGTTGTTCTGCAAATTGTAAGCTAAGGTTTTGTAATATTTGTTTATATTAGTATGCGTTATGTACAAAATATAAGCTAATGTTTTGCATTCATCAAATTAATTTTTTTCTATAGGAATGTGCATTTGACATAAGCTAATGTTATCGGCTCATTTATAATGTTCTATTAAAGCTAATATTTTTTCCTTTTTCAAAAAACTTAGAAGCTAGTAATTTTGGATCAAACAACTATCATTAGTTATTAAATGCCAAATATGTGATTGATGCCCCTTTAAAACCGGTCAACGTGGCATTGGTTGAAACAATCCATGTTCCTTATATGTACTTCTGATATTTTGGATACATGCCAAATTTTATGGGTATTGCGTGTCGATATATGTGACCTTAACACAGAATATGAACAACAATATATCACAAATATAATAATTTGGCTCTGCATAATGATTCATAATATCTTGAAGTTCAGAATGACATTTCTATTGTAAAGCTTATAGCTTTGTATAATCAAGATCTCCAATCTTTTCATTATGTTCAAACCCCAACTCAAAAGGCGATCAACATTAATACAAAGAATTTAACATAATCTGGCATGCTTGTTTTTAGCCCAAAAAAAAAAGTTTAAAGTTGACTAAGTTTGGATGGAAAGGTGTAAAGATGGGGGTAAAACTTCGTTGGGGAAATATTATTCTTGAGTGTTTTTCTTTAATGTTTTTGGATAGGGAAGACCTTGTTTCTTGGCAAAGTCATGGCAGACTGAGAAAATAAGAAGATTATTAAATTCTTGTTTATGCATATGCAAGGAATTTTTCATGAAGCAAAGCTACGCTGGTCTCCATAGTACACCCTTTAATAATCATCTTAAATTTGTGGTAGTATGTGCTCATTTATTTACTTTCTTTCTTGGGAAATGAAATTCAAAAGTTGAATGGTAAGATCAGAGGTCCTGTTGTAGCCACTTAGGCCCTGTTTGGTTACCGGAATTAGAGCAGAATTGGGTGCAAAACTTCTATTTTTTTGCAAAATCTATCATTTGGTTCGCTAAACTACAATTCGGGTTTTGGACATCAAAATCTAGTTTTGGCACCAAAATGGGCGGCACTCTCCTCCCACCCAATAGGTGGAATTTGAATTCATCTTCCAGTTTTGGATTTTTATGAACCCCGTTTAATTGGTCGTTGGCAAGAGGGGTTTGCGAAGGAGGCACTCGAGCGTCCGCACCAAGTTTGCAGGGAAAAAAATCCAGTGTCTCAACTTTTTGATAATGCTATCATCCGTGTTTATGGATATTATTTTTCCCAAAAGGTACCAGAAGCTCTTTATAAATGCAAGTTGAAAGGATTTTCATTCTTTCCTTACGTTAATCAAATTATTACCATTTTCGATGCAAAATGGAATCTGTCTAAGGCCGGAGGAGATTCATCAAGCAGCGAGCTTTCCTTCAACCTTTAATTTGCAAGATTCTAACGTATTTTCATCTTTATTTTCAAATTATCTTGTGAAACAACAATTTCTTTGCATTTCTGAGAGTGGAGAGATGTTTCTAGATTCTTTGCCAAGACACTAATTTAGCGCCTCTCTACATTTTGTTGTGAGATTGCTTTCCTTTTTAAGAAACTTACCTTTTCCGAGGGTAAATGAGGAGAGATTATGCTATTTTTAGCATTTCTTTTATGTTAACCTATTTTTAGGTTAACCTGTTTTTAGGTTTCTGCCGAGAAATTATACTTTCTTTTTCAACAGCTCCTGGTCCTCATAATATTTGGTCTAACTAGGTAAGCCAAATGTTTTTTTTTGGCCCATGTAGAATGGATGTGTGATTTTATAATCTATTTCATTCACATCTGGTTTGGATTATAGACAAAAGTTATACTTTTGTAACATGTATATCTTTTCAATTTCCATGGCTATGTTCTACTGCCTAATTTCTTAGTGGTAGGATAATGAGCATGCTTTTGTTGTTTTTGATTTAAAAAGTAGCCAAGAAAAGGGGGCTAACCCGAATAGACATAGCGAGCACAAGAAGTGCGGACTACCAGCAAAGAACCATCAAAGTACGGGGGTCAAAACACCCTCACCCAATACTCTTTTTTAACATCAAAAACTAGAAAATAAAACTAACAGGCCACAACTCCACCATGGAGCTGGTAACCAGCCCGCACTCCCTAACAGACTCGAGCTTCACCTTGAAGTTGGTAACCAGTTTATGAAAGTAAGTATCCAAGTAGTTAACATTTAAGCAGGAATTACGGCTTACAGTAAAGCAGTTAAAACTAAACCAGTAGCAAGAGTAATTCCTAACAGACCCCAGCTTCACCTTGAAGCTGGTAACCAATCTGTGATAGTAAGTTTCAAAGTAATTAACATAGAAGCAGGAATTACTTATAACAGTAAGGGATTTAAGTCTAAACCCAATGTAAAAGTTCATCAGAAACATAACAAGGCCCTCAATGAACAGCCACCAGAAATCAATAACAAAACAAATGCTTTTGTCATTACATTCAGTTATGTTTGTTCATTTATGCAAAGAAATTGACCCCGGGACCTCTTACAATATATTTATGGCTTGTTCTTTAGGGTCAAAAGTCTTCTTTGTTTCTCCTACTATGCTTATATATTTATAATGTAGGATAATATATTTAGTGTTTAACTCATTTAAACAGGCACAGTTGTCCCGTTAAGTATTTTTTGACTATTTTAAGTTTGTTTTATTTTGGGCACAAGAGAAGTTCACTTTCCTATTTTTAGAGAGATTCCAACAGATGGAAACTATGGTAGAGCTCCATCTTTAATTACCTTTGGTTTTATTTTCCATTCACCCTCTTTTGTAACACTATGAGGAATCCATAATAGAAGAATGTTTCAGACGATAAGTGATCTGTTCTGATCTAAATTTTTATTCATAACTTTTTATTTACACTTTTAGAATTTTAATGTGTGCAGATTTTTATTGTCAGAATTTGTTTGATTGAAGGTTAAGTTAGGAGAATCATTCAAAACCTTAGAATGTAGAATCTGCAAACCATGTGCTGAATTTTAACATTATTAAATTCAAAATATGTAAAATGCAATCTCCTCTCAATTAGCCCAAATGTAAGGCCAAGATAAAATGCTAGATCAACATTAGCTAGAAATTTTGTAGAGCAAAATTTTTACTATGAACTTATAAATAAATTAATAATATATAACAAAATGTAAAAAAAAAAAAAGAAAATTATTTTTTGTTTAAAAAAACTACAAGCTATTTCAAGAAAAAAAACACATATTGGTTGAGTCAATGTTTACCTGTAGCCTTATTAAGCAATTCCCCAAAGGTTGGTATAGGAAGATGTGAAGCAATGAAATTTAGGTGGTTGGAGCTAAAATTATGCTAGGCATGAGAACACATAATATAAGCATATTCAAGGGGAAAATAAAGAAACCAAAATGAACTAAATATTTTGGTAAAAGTTAAAATTGGTATGATTTAGAAGTACAAATGCACAACATACATATCAAGATTGGAAGTCACATACAAGTGGATTATGAATAGCACATATAAGGCACACATACATAGAAGAAATATCAGACATATGTGGATTTAAACACGTTGGTGGAAAAATTTCACTAGGTCAAATGAAATGATATTCCTATTTGTAGAAGCAACATGCCTATAGTAGCTATGTGCTTAACTAATGTACACACCACTGAAAATCCCTTAAATATAAGTGATAAGAATAAATGATGTGGATGTAAAGAAGTACAAATGTACAACATGAAAAACAACATTGAAATTCCAATACAAATGGATTATGAACAACAAATTTAAGGTGCACAAATAGAGAAGAAATGTCAGATATATGAGGATTAAAACACTTTGGGGGAAAAGCTTCACTTGATCAAATGAAATAACATGCCTATTAATAGAAGAATCATGCACATATTAGCACTCTTCTTAACTAATGTATACACCACTCAAACTCCCTTAAACATAAGAATAACTTTAGAATTCAATCCCTGAGCTTCCCAAATCCCCACATATATATAGGTGAAGTTGGAAAACTATTGGGTTGAGAGTCTTGAAATGAGCCATACAGACAATTGTAATGGAAACCTTATGTACAACCTAGTGAAACTTGATTAGGGACAAGTTTCTACCCTTGTAGGATTGCTAGAATATTTGGATTGTTTCCTATTGATGCTGCTCATATCTCTATTTATGACTGATACCAATCATCATGGATCATGCTTTCTAACAGAAAGACTTCTGGAACTTCAGAAACTTAATGATTTATGAACTAGATGTAGTAACATTGATTTCACCTTATCTAGTACATGTCAGTTAGCCTTGTAGCTGGTCCTCTTTGATTACAATGTGCCAATACTATTGTGTCCCTTTTCTGGTATCTCCAATGTGCTTACTGAAGATACTATCCTTACCTATCTATTTTATTGTATCACATACTAAGTTCTCTACAATCTGAAGTTTATATCGTTGAGATCACTTTTTATCAAGCATAAAATATTTGTACAAATTAAAGGTTTTAATATAGTCCAGTCTCAGAGAACCAACTTCAATGTATTTGTTGAGAGTTAGCCACAGTGAGATTGCGACTTTGAATTTCAAAATAGATCAATTCTGGCATTGTATTGTTTCTCCAGACTCCAGTCTCTTTAACCTGCTAAAACTAGAACAAGATACAAAAAGCTATACAATACTCCATTTTTTTTACTTAATTTAAGATTGAGTTGAAAAATTGGCTTCACAAGTACTCTCCAACTTTTTTTTTGTCTATGGTTTGAACCACCTCCTAGATTTAAAATCACCCATAACATATGAATTTGAGTTTCTTGCATTATCTCCATATGTATTCCTTGGTGAGAAGCAAATGAAACCATGCCTTGTGTGCATCTTAGAGCTTGTGTTGATCATGACATGCATTTATTTTGAGCTTGTGTTGATCATCATATGAATTTATTTTTATTTTTATTCTTGATACTTTCTCATGTTTGCCAGGAACCCATGTTATCGCTTCACTGAACTTTATGGCCTTTTTCCATAATTTTTTTTCTCATTTTCTTCTTTATGCAAAAGCTTTCCACATAGTGATTCAAATAGAAATTGTAGAAGAGAAAGGCATGGTATACATCAAGTGGCTCCAACTATTGGATAGTGCAGTGCTCTATTAGAAAAATGCTCTATACATCAAATGTTCTCATCCTATGTTCTTGGATGGTTGTGGTTGTTGTCTTATTAAATGATGGCTCAATTTGATACATTTTTTTGGCCATTTCTTTGGGGACGGAAGTTGACTTACAAAGAGAAGAATCGATAATCTTCCATAGTACTCAAAATAAAATGATGAATCTATTTTCCATGTCAGCAATGATGGATTTTATGCAAGGCTGCCCAAGTTTCTGAGATGGGGATGAAAGGGGATGGGGGCCGATTTTCTGAGACAGAAAAAGGGGATGGCTATATAAAAATAGAGAAAATTCAAATATGTAGGGAAATTTAAAATATTCATATGAAAAACATGGATAAAGCATGCACTAAATGATTATAGAACCTTAAAATATAAGAAGTAGCAGAATTCATCTCCCAAATTTGTGTTCATATAAAAAACATGGATAAAGCATGCAATAATTCATTATAGAACCTTAAAATATAAGAATTAGAAGAATTTATCTACCAGATTTGTGAAATATTGAGAGTCAAAGTCAATTGCCTCTATAATTCAAAATCAAAGTCCCCCAGGCATGCCTTGTCCTCGAGACGGGGACACCTGAAAAAAAACCAGGGGCACATCCCTAGGTAACATAGATTTTAAGTAAACTTTGGTGCCTTGATACATACTTGAGGAAGAGTTACCTTTTTATTGTTTGTCTATTTACTTCTTTCATGAAATAAGACGCATTTTTGAAGAATCCATCGACAACCTCAAGCAGGTAGCCTTTTCCACTTATTAGTTTAGATTATCCCCAATGAAAACCATATTAAAAATCTTCCATGGCCTTAAAAGGAACTGCTAGTGGAATATAGAGGTTTTCCATCCTAGCACATGGATTACAAATAGAATAAAGGAGCAGCCATTAATATACTTGTAGGCTTCCTCTCACATTGAAGGTGAATATACATATCTCTTGAGATAAGGCCATATATTTCATTTTCCAAAGTGATCAAGAATCATTGAGGTATGTTCCTTTTTATATGAGTTGTATCTTTTCCCATCCTTGGATTTTAAAAAAAATCTATTTAGCAGAAATATTTCATCCGCGAGAAACTAAGCATTTTTATGAACTTTTTCACACTTTTTTCCTTATTTTTTAGACCGTTTACAAAATGAAAAACATTGATCAGCTATATACATGTCAGCCAAAGGCACATTAAAATGGATGTGGGGATGGTATTCTGTATTAGATACAGACATAGAAAATTTTAAGATTCCCTTATATGGCTAAATATGATAAAAAAAATTTGTGTGTGTGTGTGTTTTGTAATTCTTATGTTTGCAACTTTTGAATATTTTTCATAAACTCTACATTGGATATGGCATTAGGAGGTGTGGTGCCCTATCAAAATTTATCCTATATGGCCCATGTACTCTCTTCTTTATGGATACATTTGGGTATGTTATCCATGCCATATCATATTCAATATTGGGTATCTTATATATGGAATCATGTATTCAGACTGGAGAAGTATCCAACAACTCCAATATCCACATAATCATAGTTCGTAAAATCTTCCACTCATGCTTTGGTGCCCATGGTTGATATTTTTTTCTTGTGAGGGCCAAGTAAGTAAATTAACTTACTCACAAGTGACTCTTTTATGTACATCGACTAGAATTTCTGCAAGGATTCATTCTCTTTTAGTGCCTTGTCTGTTGTAATGTTCTGCTTGAAGATGTTGAAGGCTATTGTTTTTTGATGGTGTGTGTGTGTCTTCATACAACCTTTTTTCATAGGTTCAATAATGTATGCTAGTGCTAGGAAACATCTCTGACTCATAGCACACACCGAGCTGCATCTGGGTAATGTTTCAGTGGCATAGTTAGAGGCATGAATGTCTACATAAATGGTCTCCTTTATATTTTGTGGAACATGATCTGGGTCTCATTTTAATCTTCAATTAAGTAGTTAAACTTCAGAATATCATGTACCATGTCAATTTGTAATGCCCAATCAAATGTTAATGTTGAATATCAACTCCACTAAATGACAAATGCATTTTCAATTTTTTTGTTGTTGCGAAATTTCCAAATTTGGATGCAGATTTGCATTGACCATATGCATCCTTTAGAATGAAAGTCTTGTGAATTGATGTTGAAAATTTCACTTCACTCTTATGAATAAGTTCATTTGACA
>MU227805.1:261770-273497 GCA_018584345.1 Thuja plicata
TATATATATATATAATCGAATTTGAGGTAAGAGATAAGAGTTTTTGTTATTGCACTCGGACCATTGAACTCAACCTCTTGTAGGAATTATAGAATGCCTTTCAACTTCCATCATAATAAATATTGTTTAAATTTATAATTAATGATATCAATATTATAATAACACTATTCATCTTTATTTAATGGACATCTAAGAGTCTAATCTATTACAAAAACATTCTTTTAGATCAATTTAGAATCTTTTGGTATCAATAAGAATTATCCTGAAACCAATATGTTTCATGGAGTTCATAAAAGGGATAGTAGAATGATCTATCAAAATTTCGCCCTAAAAATTAATCACTTTTACATTCTATGTCTTAGAATCTTTAGAGGTGAAGAGTAGAACCATAGTAAAGGAGGTTGTTAACTTCGAATATGAATTAATTCTCTCGGGTCAATTATGTTGCTGAAATTAATGGTGACATGAGATATCAAAGGACAAAAATTACGAACACATAAATGACCTATATACAGATGTTATAGATTTAAATCATTTGATTCCATTGAATAGTAAAGGATTAAAAAGTATTTTGGATCCCTAATGGTTATCCTGTATGCAACTAAATTTGCAAAAAACATCTATAAATACCATGGCATAATAAAATGCTACAAAAAAAATATTATTGACTTAACATTTGTAGTAAAAGTTTGAAAATATTTGATTAAGAAAAGGAGGTTAAGAGATGTAGTGATAATTTTGATTCTTTATTAGGAAATTGACTAGGAATAATCTAATGGTGTACAAATGCAGTCTGCAATAATATGGTGGTGATCATTAGTTGAAGTGAAAAGTATGTGATAGAAGAACTGGTGTAGCTATCTTGAATGTATCTACCTAAAAAGTAGTCCTTGATTTTAATTTATATCTATCTTATTTATAAAATATATTGAGAAATAAAGTTTACATGATGCTTATTTTGAAAATGTTATGTTTATAAATAATTATTAATATTTTAATCTATATATGTTTAATCAAATTTCAGGTAAGAGGTAAGAGTTTTTGTTACTTCACTCAATTTATTGAACTCAACCTCTTGTAGGAATTATAGAATGCCTATCAAATTCCATAATAATAAATTTTATTTATATTTATAATTAATGATATCAATATTATAATAACACTATTGTATCTCAATTTACTGAACATCTAAGAGTCTAATCTATTACAATAGCATTTTTTTAGATCAATTTAGAATCTTGTGGGATCAATAAGAATTATCATGAAACTAATATGTTTCATGGAGTTGATAAAAGGGATAGTAGAATGATTTATCAAAATTTCTCCCTGAAATTTAATCACTTCCACAATCTATGTCTTTGAATATTTAGAGGTGAAGAGTAGAACCATAGTAAAGGAGGTTGTTAACTTGGAATATAAATTAATTCTCTTAGGTCAATTTTGTTGGTGAACAAATTAATGGTGAAATGAAATTTCAAAGGAAAAAATTATTAACCTATAAATGGCCTATATAATGATGTTATAGATTTAAATCATTTGATTCCATAGAATTTTAAAGGATAAAAAAGTATTTTGGATCCCTAATTGTTATCTTGTATGTAACCAAATTTGTAATAAGCATCTATAAATACCATGGCGTAAGAAAATGTTAGACAAAAAATATATTATTGACTTATAATTTGAAGTAAAAGTTTGACAATATTTGAATAAGGAAAGGAGGATAAGAGATGTAGTGATCATTTTGATTCTTTTTTAGGAAATTGACTAGGAATTATCTAATGGAGTACAAATGTAGTCTGCAATAATATGGTGTTGATCATTAGATGAGAATGAGTGCATGAAAATAATAGAAATAGAGTGGAATAGTGGTAAATAGGTTTAGGAGAATGAACCATAAAAAATAACCTTGTTTATATTTCATTGCAACAATGGAATTTAAGTAAATATGAGCACAAACCTAATTTATAAATAATAACCATATATTCATTTCACTATTACAAGTGTATTTTTTAAAATTTAAATTTTAATTCTATATTTATATATACTTAAAGGTATCAAAGAATAGATATTTACTAAATAAAATAGTAATTTTGGTTGTTGGAATACCAAATGTTGGATAACGTCTATTCTAGAAGATGCTGAAATTCTGAAAGATACTTATCCCGAAAATGATTTCTGGAATATGGGTTGGACCCGTTTGGTTCACCTGGAAGATGACTGAGAAGATGAATTTTCTGCCTTTGGGTGCCACAATCTGGAATTGGAATACAAAATGAATAACGATTTTTTTTAATTGTTCATTTCTTAATTTATTTGAATAGAATTATATTTAAAAAATTTATAAAATATAATTATGTTTTTAACATTTTGTAGGAGTTTCTAAATATTTATTTTACTTTTCTATTACATCATTATAAACAAGCAGATTTTTTTTTTAAAATTTTTTTTGAATAAGGTTAGTTTTATAGTTTTTTAAAATAAAATTATCTTTATAATTTTTTTAAAATTTTAACATTTTGTAAATGTTTTATTAATATTTTTTTATTTTTCTATATAAATTTATAAAATAAAAAACTCCAAAATACACATGTCATCACTATAAACAAGCCATCCAACCACATATTAAATTTGGTTTTATAAACATGCCCATGGACCCGACAAGAATATTGAACTTGGTCAAAGGAGAAGTCACAGACCTGACAACATATTAAATTTTATTTTATAAAAATTGGAAATGGAATTCAAAATTCCAATTCAACCTATTTGGGTGGAAGATGCATATGCCTATTTTAAGGCAAAATTGGAATTTCATAATTCCAATTCCAATTTATTTTGATCGACATAAACATGGTAGAAACAAAACTGGGAATTAGATAATGCCAATTTGAGGCATATTCCAACTACCAAAAAGGACCTTAGGCTTTTAAGCCTACTTAGTCATCTATTTAGACTTAGGATTTTAAGCCTACTTAGTCATCTATGTTAATTTGATACTTGTATACACAAGTCATCATCATTTAGGAGTCTACTAGAGATGTGTTGATTTTAGTTTGACACATCTTCCTAGTTTCTCTTGTAGTTTTACCACCACTCTAGTTCTTTCCTCCTTTCGTGGTTGGACTTAGATGAAACTTATACCTATATGTACTTTACTTATCCAAAGAATCTATGGTGAATGTAAGGCTCTTTTTATGTTTTTGTGCTCCTTATTATCTCTCAGATCTTGGTTCTTTCATTGTACTAGAACTGATTTGAGATACTTTTAAACCTATAATGCACAGTAAGGGAGGTTTGGTATGTGCAGGTCATGGTTCTCTGTGTGTATTTTTCTGATTGGCACATCTTTTCTAGTCATCATGATGTCCCATGGAAGACCTTGCATGAATTGACACCCTTTGTGCGCCACATATTGAGCTTGATGTCATTACTGTAGACCATATATGATTGTGGAGATGTCACCACAATTTGGGCTGCAATCTATATTAGACAGCGACCATATCAATCAACTCACTATGCAAAGATCGAGTATCCCACCCTATCTCAGCAAAATTTGAGCATACGATGAGTGGATCTGATCTTTTTCACCCAACCTCTATGTGTGTAGCTCATGCAGGACGTTGGTCCTATGTGCAGCTTGTGTAGGCCCTTGACCATTTGTGTCATTGTGAGAGACCTACATTTGAAACCCCTCTTTACAGCTTGTAGGCCCCTCTGTGCAACTCGTGTAGGTCATAGGCCCTCTGTGCCATTGTGCAGTTATGATGACATAAGAAACTAAGGTGGATGATGAAATAGATGGGAGGAACTTTCTGAGATTTTAGCCCTTGGTCACATGGGATTTTAGAGGTGGATTAATTTTGTAAGGAAAAAAATTCATTTGTTCATAAATTTTGCTCACGAACTCAAAATTGAGTTCTATTTTTTGCAAAAGTACATATTATTTAGCATATTACAACTCAAATTATATATCTTGTGTATAATTTTAGCATTTTGAGTAATACTAATTAGAACAGTTGCAAGTTCTACAATATATAGCATAATTCTACTTTTGATTATGTTGTGATTAATGTCCATACATTTTTTCATAATGCAATGCTCAGTTGCAAATCAACTATTGCTTGACAGATTACTTGTTGAATCAAAAAAGAAAGAAGTATACATAATTAAAGAAGCAATTACAACATAAAATGAAGAATACAAGATAACATTAGATTTATCATGGTTCAAAAAAATCCTACATCCACACTAAGAAGAGGAATATTATTAAGATCAAAATTTAATGTTACAACAATAGCCACAATAATATAAGCTTTGTCTCTAAAATATAGAATACCACCAGCCATCGTAAGAGTGAAGAGCTGAGACCGTTGGCCTTCAACCTTAAGATCTCCCAAATAATGGCCAATGGATTCTACTACTAAATAAACATTCACATGCTCTCCCTGCTGATTTATCTTTTCTTTACAAGCCCAACAAAAGTCCAAGCATTTTTGAACTTCTCTTTGGGTACAACATTGGGTATTATATCAGCCGGATTGACCTTTGTGTAAATCTTAACAACCTTCAGCTTTCCTTCTTCAACCCTGTGTCTCATGAAGTGAGCATGTATTTCAATGTGTTTGGAGCGGTGCTAAGATGTATGATTGTGAGCCATAAAAATGGCACTGTGGCTCTAACAGAATAAAACATAATCATCTTGTTGATACTTCATATCATGAAGTAAATGCTACAACCAAATCATCTCTCGAGCACCTTCAGAAAGAGACAAGTATTCAGCTTCCATAAAAGAAAGAGCAATAGAGTGTTTTAGCCTCGAGGCCCAGCTAATGGCAGCTCTAGAATACATGAAAGTATAACCGGTAGTAGACCTCCATTTATCCATATCTCCAGCAAGATCGTAATCAATGAAGCCTTGTAGTTGTTCATTGTTGCCACCGAAACATAAACAATAATCTAAAGTACCTTTTAAATATCTTAGTATCCATTTAACAGCTTCCTAATGAAGCTTCCTAGGATTTCCCACGAACCTACTTACAACTCCCACTGCATGGGAAATGTCAGGATGAGAGTAAACCATAGCATACATTATGCTATCGACTGCTGATTTATAAGGAAGGCTATCCATGAATTCCTTTTCCTCTTGTGTTTTTTGACACAATTCGAAAGACAACTGAAAATGTGAAGCAAAAAGAGTAGAAACTATCTTTGCATTAGTCACACCAAATCTACCCATGACTTTTTTAATGTCATCCTTTTGAGATAAAGTAATTTATTTCTTCTTTCTATCCCGTGTGATTGTCAAACCAAGAATTTTCTTAGCTGCCCCTAAGTTCTTCATGGCAGATTTACTTGCCAAATTGGTTTTTAGATCACCAACTATTTGAGAGCTTGTGTTGGCTACCAATATGTCATCAACATATAGAAGAATAATAATGAATTCACCATTTAGAAGTTTCTTGTAATAAATACATGGATCAAATTCATATTTTATGAATTTTTGATCAACCATGAAGAGATCAAATTTCAAATACCACTGTTGTGGGGCTTTCTTGAGCCCATACAAACTCCATCTTAACCTACAATAAAGATGTGCTTTCCCTTTGTCGATAAAACCTTGCAGTTGCTCCATATACAGCTCCTCATCCACATCACCATGTAGAAATGCATTCTTTACATCAAGCTTCTCCAATTCAAGATCCCACACAGTTGTGAGTCCCAAAACAATCCAGATGGTTGTCATTTTAACAACCAGTGAAAAAATCTCAGTGAAATCAATCCCTTATTGCTAAGAGTATCATTTTACCACTAATCAAGATTTATAGCATTTTGTACTACTACCTTCATCTTTCATTTTATATACCAACTTGTTCTTAATTGGTTTCCAATTTGGCGGTAAAGAGACCAAATCCTAAGTTTGGTTACCTTCAAAAGAAATCATCTCTTCATCCATAGTAGTCATCCATTTATCCATATTGTTCTTAGACAATAATATTTATAATGTCTGGTTCATCTTGTTCAAAGATCAACAATTCAGGCTCTGACTCTTCAGGAAATATAAACTCATAATTAGAGAAATTTGACAGAATTTTCCTGTCTAGTAGATCTCCTCAAACCTTGATGCTGATTTGAATTAGTAATCTATTTCAAATGTAAATCAATGTTTCTTGCAACATCATTTTGATTAATTAACTGTTGTGCTCTGTTATGTGAATGTTTCTACCAGTCAAATTCATTATTTTCTCGACTTATTCCGTAGCCAGAACCTTCATGATTCTCAATGAACAAATGAGTGGAATTGGTAGGAGGTATCACCTCTACTCCAGGCGACAGAGAAGAACTGTAGTTGCAATGTTTACTTGGATTTTTATGAATTAATTTGGGCTGCGGTCCCAAATCTACTATGGGACTGTAGACTGTATTTTGTGTTCCCAAATTTGGGAGTGGACTATCAATAGTAGAGGGGAACATTTGTTGTGGACATGCTTCCACATGAACACCATGTTCTATTACAGTTCCTCGAGGGAAACAAGGGGTGAAATCCCTTGTTTGGATGTCACTCTGTGTTTAAGGTGGGCCATCCTTCTTAGCTGCTATCATAGAATGTGAAAGGTTCCCACACTCCACATCACGTGAGTTTGTTCTCTTTTTTGTTGCCACAGAATGTAGAGGGCCATTCACGTGTGAAGTGAATTAGGGAAGACAAGAACCATAATCCCTTCCTTTGCTTCCCATGTTAAATGGAGTTTCTAATGAGGTATGCAGTCTTTCATGCTGGAGATGACCAATGCTTTCTTGACAAGGACTCAGTTCATAGCCTGTATGTGCATATACTCTTTCATCAAGCTAAAGGTAATGATGATTATTAAAAATTGAATCATAACTTGTAGATGGTGAAGAATTAGAAGGAGCGTGGGATAAAACAAAGGTAGGTGAGATATTAGAATGCAGAGGATATGATTTTTGGTTATGAGAGGAGATGTGAGAGAAATCAATATCATTGTTGGTGAAATCCATTAAAGGAACATAATCTTTTATATGTGTTTCATCTGATAAGGTTGGAAACATTGTCTCGTTGAAAATCACATCTCTACTTCTCACAATTTTCTTCTCAATTGGATCCCACATATGAAAACCAAACTGATCTTCTCCATATCCCACAAATATACATCACTATGATTTTGAGTCTAGTTTGCTCCTCTTCTCCTTAGGAACATGAACAAATGCTTGAAAACCAAACACCCGAATGTGATAATAAGAAATTCTCTTTCCCAACCATTCTTCTTCCAGAATGCCAAAATCCAATCGAGATGAGGGACTACGATTCATTAAATAAACAATGGTATTACATGTTTCCACCTAGAATTCTTTGCTCGAGCCAAACTTAGAAAGTATACATCTAGTTTTCTCAAGAATGGTTCGATTTAGTCTTTCCCCTGCCCCATTTTCTTGTGGAGTATATGGGACAACCTTAATTCTATGAATACCATGGTGTACACAAAAATTATCAAACTCCAAAGAGAAAAATTCACCCCCATTATCCATCTTTACACATTTTAGTTTATGACCACTTTGATTTTCAATAAGTTCTTTGAATATTTTAAATTTTGAAAACACTTTAGATTTACGAGACATCATGTAAATCAAAACTTTTCAAGTACAATCATCAAGAAAAGTAACAAAATAGTTTGCACCTCCATAATAAGTTACCTCCGTAGGTCCGAAGACATCTGAGTGCACTAGCTCTAGCAGTGTTTCCTTCTTGTCATGTCCATTCTTCAAGAAGCTTACCCATTTTTGTTTTCCATGAACACAATATTCATAGAACTCCAAATCTATAGATTTTAGACCCAATAGTTGATCACGGTTGAGCATCACCTCAAGGCCTTTCTTGCTCATATGGCCTAATCTTTGATTCCAAAGAGCTACATCGCCTCCCACAACTTTCATAGCAGCTCCCACCTCACTAGGACGCTCTAAAAGATACAAAATACCAACTCTGTTGCCTTTGGCAATCACCATAGAAAATTTGGTTACCTTTCATGAATCCGCAAGGAAAAATGTATGGCATCCTTATGTACGCAACTAAATGACAAAAATCATATTTGTTTTTAGCTTTGGAATATGATGAACATCTTTGAGCAGCCATTGGCCTCCTCCTTCCAATGGAAAAACAACATCACCTTTACCAACAATTTCACAAGAATTATTATCACCCAAATAAACTTTTCCAAATTTACCTTCTTCATAATTTGTGATTGAATTCATGCAAGAAGTTGCATCACTGACATGAAAAGAAGCACCAGAATCCACAACCCAAGAATTTTCTTCTATTTATCTTGCATAAAGTACTAAAATACCATCATCTTTGACATGTGCAATGTTTTCTTCACTGTCCAAAACCCTTTCTTGTGCCTTTTTGTATTTACGGTCCAATCTTTCTTAACATGAACAACTTTACCACAAAACCAACAACTATTTTTTCTACCTCTTGACTGTGATCTTATTGTAGATTGAGACCTCCAATTGTTGTTGTTTCTACCTCTATTATGGATTCTTCCCCTATTTTCAATACTCACCATTTTTAAAACTTTGTTGGTTGAAGACTTCATATTCTTCCTTCTCATGTCTTCACTTAGAAGAGTTGTTGAAACTTCATCAAACGATAAATTTTTCATGCTTGGCATTGGAAATATATACCTTATTGTAATATTTTTTATGGCTCTAGAACCAATACAAAGCCTCCAAGTTTCATCCTTCTTTGGTCTAAAAATAGCAAGCACTACACATGTGATTACGCTCTTTCAAAATAGATCAGATTCATGAAATTTCTGAATTTACTTTGGCATCTCATCATTCTGTTTGGGTGTTAATTTGTAGGATACTTAGTTTAGTATTGTTCACCTTGATATGATATTTATACAAAAATGGATTTCCCTCATTGGTGGTAGACTCCTTGGCATGTCATATGCAACTATACCCTGATATTTGTCAAGAATGGTGACCACTTCTTCATCCATCTTTGTTGTCTTATTCTCTACACTTTGTACCCTCAAAATAGTACCGTCCTTGTGTGTAGATTCACTAGTTTCAGTCATTTCTAATGGAAAATACTCCACCTTATCTTTAAGAATAGGAATGAGTTCAAAGAAAGGTTCATCCTCACCTTCTACTTCCTTCAAGAACTCATTATTTTGGGCATCATCATTAACTTAACTTATATCTCTTTGTGTTATTCCTTGTTTTTCTTTGTTAGTGGTAACAGTTCAATTATTTTACCATCTTTAGTTATGGTGTAGGTGTTTTAACTCCATCATGTTGGGATTTTAAGTCATATTTCCATGGTCTCCCAAAAAGTAACTGGCCCATGCATCCATCTTTACCACATCAACTAGTAATCAATCTTTGTAGGCTCCAATCATAAATTAAACCCATGAACGCTCATCTACAAGAGTTTGTTGTCCTTTATTAATCCATAATAAATTTTAAGGGCATGGATGGGGAACTCTTCTTAATTTCAGCTTCTCAACCATTTCAAGAGAAATAAGATTCTCTATTGAATCAGAGTCAATTAAGACTTTATACACCTTTCCTCCAACTTTGCAGTGACTTCCCTTGAGGTGGTTCCTTGGTGATTGCTTCTTGTAGGACTGTTCTCCTCAACATAATTCCTTCTCCTTCTTATGGATACCCATAGGAGTTAGGATTATTTTGAGGGTCATGTTCTTCGACTAGATGTGTTCTCATACGACCCCTTATCATAGTGAAGGATACGGAAGATGTGATTACATTAGTGAAATATGAAGAGCTTGTAGATGATGGAGTTGAACATGATGGAATGGTAAAAGAGCATAAGGTAAATACCAATGAATATTATGGTGTAGAGTTTAGTTTACCTTTAGTAAATTTAGAAGAAGATGTAATTGAATATTTTATCGTGGAAGTTAGTTGGTTGTACATAGAGGATGTTTAAGGGTATTGATGGAGATGTTCAGTTTGTAGTGGACATAATTTTGTGAAAAAGGGTAGGGGAATGAATAATTTGTGGTGGAGAGGAGGAGTAAGTTCTTGAAGGAGTTGATCATATTGGGGTGGGCATGATTCAATGAGAAGGAAAAATAAAATAAGATAAACTTGGAAGAGGAGGACGGGAAGAATTCCAACTAAATGATGGAAGAGGAAAATAATAAATTATATCCATATATATCAGTAATGGAGTTAGCTATAGGTTGTTACAACCTAAAAGGGTAGTCCTAATACCTAACTCTATTTGTGATTCATTCTCACAAATATTTCCTTCGTGAGGAGTTTGATGTAGGAGCATCTTGAGTGAATCCATCATCAACATCAACCAAAAATAATTTTCCATATATTATTTCTAGATTAGGAATTATTTAGTGTAGGGAATGAACATCCTTAGTCCATCCACATAGAACCTATGGTTGATCCTTATAGATAAGGTTTTTATAAGGAGATACCACTCCATGGAATTTGGTGAATATAGATTATGCACAAAAAATGTATTTGCTAAGATGAATTAAGAAAATATCAAACTAATAAAAATGATGTGGAAAATCATTAGTAGGGGAAAAGATGAATTCCCCAAGCTTGGTAAGCATTCACATGGCTTGGAATTTATGCAAACAGTGGAGAATTTTATGGTTCATTCTTGGAAATGATAACACAAAAACAAAAGAGTGATAGGGAACGAACAAGGGATTCAGAGGAAGGAATAAATGTAGATGTTCATTAGATCTCCTTAAAATGCTTATACAATAGTGCCTAAGAAAATAGATGGAAACCAATGGTTATAGAGAGTCTCAGGGTATACGAATGAAAAATGTTAGATTAAATTGAGGAAATCAGATCTTCTAAGAGGTCGTTCAAACCCTCCAATGAGAAATAAAATTCCATGTGTAATAAAGAGTGATCAGTTGGTAGAGGAAACAAAGATCCACATAGAAGAGGAGAGGGGTAAGGGAAGAACCCAAAAAAACTGAGAGTTCATTTCTTACCTTCAGTACTAGGACCCCTAGGAAGACACCATGACCACTTTCAACCTATTTGAATGCTTAAGTGTGTCCCAAGGGGTCATACAACCCCTTAGGACACACTTGAGCATTTAAATGGGTCAAAAGGGGTCATGGGGTCTTCGTAGGGGTACTAGTATACCTTATCACTTACCAGGACCCTTACAAAGACCCCATGACCCCTTTTCATCCATTCAAATGCTCAAGTGTGTCCCAAGGGGTCATGGGGTCTTCCTAGAAGTCCTAGTATGTCTTATCACATACTAGGACCCCTAGGAAGACCACATGACCCCTTTCAACCCATTTGAATGCTCAAGTGTGTCCTAAGNCTTGGGACACACTTGAGCATTCAAATGGGTCGAAAGGGGTCATGGGGTCTTCCTAGGGGTCCTAGTACACCTTATCACCTACTAGGACCCCTAGGAAGACCCCATGACCCCTTTTGACCCATTTCAGTGCTCAAGTGTGTGTCAAGGGATCATACAACCCCTTAGGACACACTTGAGTATTCAAATGAGTCGTAAGGGGTCATAGGGTCTTCCTAGGGGTCCTAATATGCCTTACCACATAGTAGGACCCCTAGGAAGACCCCATGACCCCTTTCGACCAATTTGAATGCTCAAGTGTGTCCCAAGGGGTCGTAGGACCCGTTGGGACACACCTAAGCATTGAAATGGGTTAAAAGGGGTCATGGGGTCTT
>MU227805.1:317526-339058 GCA_018584345.1 Thuja plicata
CGTTATAAGGCATACTAGGACCCCTAACAAGACCCCATGACCCCTTTCAACCCATTTGAATGCTCAAGTGTGTCCCAAGGGGTCCTACAAGCCCTTGGGAGACACTTGAGCATTCAAATGGGTCGAAAGGGGTCATGGGGTCTTTCTTGGGGTCCTAATAGATGATAAGGTGTACTAGGACCCCTAGGAAGACACCATGACCCCTTTTAACCCATTTGAATGCTCAAGTGTGTCTTAAGGGGTCGTAGGACCCCTTGAGACACAATTGAGCATTCAAATAAGTTGAAAGGGGTCATGGGGTCTTCCTAGGGGTCCTAGTACGTGATAAAGCATACTAGGACTTCTAGGAAGACCCCATGACCCCTTTTAACCCATTTTAATCCTCAAGTGTGTCCTAAGGGGTTGTAGGATCCCTTGGGACACACTCTAGCATTCAAATGGGTCAAAAGGGGTCATGGGGTTCTCCTAAGGGTCCTAGTATGCCTTATCACATACTAGGACCCCTAGGAAGACCCTGTTGGTTGTATTCCTAGTTTTGGCTTGTTTCCCTAAATTTTTGTGGTCCTCACTCTAGTTTCGTGTTTAGAAGTAGAAGTTTCTCAGTTTATGTGTATTTTCCCTATCAAAGTATTCAGTTTTTTAGGATAGAATCCATGAAAAAATTGCAAAAAACCTCGAAACCCTAGGTCTTGTTTGGTGTGCAGAATTGAAAGAAACCCTAAGACATTTATCACTTCTATTTTGGTGTTACTTTTTGAATTCACTTAAGTCATGTGTTACAAATTTGATCGCCTAGATGCATAACCTGAATGGTATATTCCCTTTTTCTTCTAGACTTGGAAATTATCTTGTCTCGCATAGTCTCTCACAGAATTAGAATATTCTTTTAGCTTTATACGACTTCGCAATTTCTTCATATCGCGTAGTTGTAGATTGAGTAAAAAAGTCAACAGTATATGAAGGGACCCACAGATAGGTCATGATGTCACAAGAAAAGATTAGTAGTCAAAGGTTCATCACGAGACTTGGAAATTTCTTTATGTCGCATAATCACTAGATTGATTTACAGTTAAATGACTAGTGCAAGGCTTTATTCACATGGTCTTCAGAAAGGATGGCAGTTAAGAGAAAGACGCTCGAACTTTGTGACTAAGCATATGCGGTTTGAGATGAAACACAGTCGGGTTGTCACCAGATTGAAATGATGAGTCAGCTTTCCATTTTGCGGTGTAGAGACAAGTAATCAATGAGGCACGTGTCAAAAGGTAAGTTGATTTAAAAGGCTTATCGCGTAGTTGCCAAATGGTAAGAAATTATTCAGCGATTACGAGACTAAGTAAAAGGGTCTTTGTTTGTCGCATAGTCTCTAAAGATTTTTAGGGTATGATAGATTACTTGGCGATTTAGTGGGAGCTGTTAGATGAACTGATTAAGAGATCCTACAATGGTCGCAAAGTATTTGAATAAAAGAGTCCAAAAGGAAAAGTGCTCACAACTTGGAGATAAGGGTATGTCGTGTAGTCGTCAGATAAAATAAAGGGTAAAGTATTTGTCACATTGTCTCTAAGGGATTTGACATTTAGCATTTGTGTTCTATGATTAGCCGACTAAGGGTAGTCGCGGGGTCTTGCAAAAGAAAGAAAACACATAGCGACTGGGAGATAACCGTGAAATCTTGAAGATAACAGTTAGTCATGTAGTCTCCAAAAAACATGTGATTTAGTTCTAACATCGAGCGACTTTGATTTCTTCACTGTCACCTAATCGCCAGACGGTAATTTTGGTTAACTAAGACAAGGAAAGTTACATAGTCGCTAAGTCTCCAGAGGAATCACGGGTTAAGGACTTGGGTCAACGACAAAAAGATTATATGCAGTCACGTGGTCGCTTAATATCAAATCTTAAGAAAGGCGGCAGAGTCTGACATGACAATATGAATCATTCATCGTCCAATAACAGGCTTTGATATTGATTACTGTGTAAAAAAGGGTAGCTAAGATGTATGACAAAGAGCCAATCACATGGAGACATGTCATCTCATTCAAATTTTATAAGGTTTTTCTGAGGATTCAGTTTTATGAATTTGATTTCCTGTCACACTCATGGGACTACGGCTAGGTTTTCAATTAATTTTGCAACATGCTGAATTAAAGACAGAATTGATGTTTTTTCAAATGGTGAGTTGTGTACTTGGAACAATTACCATAAAGAACTAATTGAGAGTTCATTTTCATTTATCTTGCTTTCAAAATTTCAGAACGAAGAAGTGCTAAGTATTCATAGAAGAGAGAAGAAATTAGATAATTGTAGAATTTTTCGTTGATTAAAAGTCATTGAATTCCTAAGAATTGTGCACAAAGGTGTCAGTGAATCTTGGAAGATAGATTTGCTTCAATATCGGTAAAGGAAAAGGCATTTAACCATGACAAAAATGAGCAGAGCAGTTAGTGTAGCTTCAATTAGTGGAAGGAGTGAAAAGGTAGATGAAGAGACAAAGGGAAAATGAAATTACTCTGATGAATTCCTCAGGTTGCTGCCGGGTTTGACTCAGAACAAAAGAGCAAACACTAATGTGCTCACAGATGACTACTGTGATATAAGTGATGCTGACACTCCGGGAACAACAGGTTTTTCACTCTTTACTTATTTTTACAAGATTTCTAATAAATCCATCCCAGTGTCAAACCCTTGGACCTATGGCCTGGTTAGGTTAATTGTTCCTGATGTCTACATAGATGTAGATTTGTTTTTAGGCCTCTCTAGTCATTATGATATTTTATATAAAAAAATTAAAAGGGATGATGGCACTGCCTTGCTTATCCTTAATAGGAATTCTTTCATGCAAGATTTTGGCTTGTATAGCACCATGTCCACCAAAATTGACATGACTAAACAGGAGCAAAGATATAAGTTGAAGCCTGGTATTGCTAGAGGATACTTGTAGAATAATATGCTTAAGGAGGTGAGGAAATATTTGGATCCTATGTCTGGGACAAGCCCTTATTATTACAAGTATTTGCACTTCTACATAAAGTACATCACCTATGCCTTGTACAGAGTTCTAGGGATAGATGGGAAAGTAGAAAAGATCAATGCTGGGATGTTAATGATGGTGCTGCATTTACAGGAGGTTCATTCTAGCACCAGTTATGATTATATATAGCATATCATAGACTAGATGCACGAGGGATTCATAGAAACTAAAAAGAAGATGAAAGACCCTAAGGAAAAAGAGCCCAAGTTCTTCCATTATTCCATCCTCATGCATCTACTATTATACTTTAATTTTGTGATCATGGATGAGAGTAATTTGGCTCCTCAGAGGTTTTATCAGGATGAAACTAATCCTATCCAATTTTGGGTAAGGATTTGGAATTATAAATCTAAAGATTGTGATTATTGTGCTTTTCAGAATTGGATTGTATATCCAACAGTACAAAGTCTGGGTATCAGTAGAACAAGGGTCCCAATTAAGGTCATGCAACTACTAAGGCCAAATGAGTATTTGGATAAATGGGAGGGAGACCATAATTGGGGTGATTTCTTCTTGGAAGAGAATTATACCATTATCAAGGTATATGGATTTATTCATCCACCTCATGTCTTGCCTTATCATGTACCAGCGAGGGTGGCAGCAATGGAATTCATTTGCCAACTGTTGTTAACAGATAATGAGCACTTTGCACCACATAAGAAGGGGACCTTAACCCCTAGACAATTCAAAATTTCTGATTTCACAATTGGTAAAGGTGTTATTGATGCAGTTAGCCAATGGTTAGAAGGATGCAGAATGGGGGCAGCAGCTTAAAGATACATTGACCCTGAAGACTTCATGGCAGGGGTGAGAAAATTATATACTCCCACAATCCCCAATACCAATGTCCATTGTGAATGTATTGAGGAGGATGCAACAAGGAACATTCTTGATGAAGATGAGATTAAGACAAGACGAACAAGGATTCAGGAGTTGCTGAACCTTGAAAGGAAAATCAAAAGAAATGGATTGGCTTCTGGCATTTTTTACCCTGATCTCCCATATTTTGACAAGATTAAGGCCATGATCGATAATTTTTATGTGCTTAGTGAACATCTTGAGACTGTTCTTAATAAAAAGGGTGCCCAAGGGCCAGATCATTCAGAGTCTGAATATGATAGCAGTAGTGACAGTGATTATGCCTGTCCTACTAGATATGCTCAACCTTAGCAGGATGTTTCTGAGATACCATAGATGTAGGGAGCAGAGGGCCACATTGTTGACTTAACATTGGCCACACAACCTGATGATATAGAAGAGCCTGCTGCTAAGAGGAAAAAAATGGAAATAGGCTAGCCTTCAGTTGAAGGGAAAGAGGAGAAAAAGAATAAAGCAAGAGCCCTAGTTTCAGGAGATAGGTTATATGACCATAACCTGAGAAAATTGATTAGGGAAGGAAAGAGACAATAGCCTAATTTGGAGGAGAAGGTTGAATTGCCCCTTAAGGCTTGTGTTGATGAAAGATTGATCCATCAACAACAATTTTTGAGTGATGACAACTTTGTCAAAGCTGAGGAGTTTAAAGACTTCCTAAGATGGTATAAGAAGGAGTAGATAAGAGCTCAATTGACTATTGATGGAAAGGAGACAATAACAAAAGAGGCCTTAATGGCCCTACAGTCTTATGACCCAGAAAGTGAGGATATCTCACCTGAGGAGGCCAGGAAATTGGTGTTAGGTAGTGGCATATTATTGGCTGAGGCATGGGACTTAGCATCTGCCTTCATAATTGACCAGATAAGAAAACAACCTGATCTCAAAATGGCCAGTGAAGTACAAATGGGAGATGTAATCAAAGGATTTGGGTATAGCCCAAAATCTCAAGCTTTTGCAATGTGGATCCTTTGTCCGAAGGATCAAAAGCGTGAACTAGTAAGCATGTAGGAGAACATGGTAGGTAATCAAATGGTGTGGACAATGCAGAATACAGGGGATTTGGAAATATCCCAAATCATGACACATTGGGCACACTTAAATGAGGACAAAACTAAGCAGTTGTCTGATAAGTGTAGCACATTGTTAGAAGAAATAAGTGCATTAGCTAAAGACTGGGAAATGTGCCATATCCAGATACATCAGAAGGATCATGTGATTAAGAGGTTGATGAAGGAATTAGAGGAGAAGCCTATGGTGGTATATGTGCCTGCACAACCACAACCATTGCAAATTGATGATAAAGCCAAATCAGAAGAAGTGGTTGAGGAAAAGGATGAGGGAGAAAAAGGAAATGAAATTGCCTTGAGAGAATTAAGAGGTATTCTACAACATTGAATTGAGGTCTTGAAGGATAAGACTGATGTTGTACTTAATGCCTATAATAAGTTTCTAGCTTTGCATACAGAGGTGATGGGGTATCTTGCTATCTTAAACCCCTATTTTACTAAATGGTCCACCAGGGTACAATTGCTTGAGAAGCTTGCATCCTTACAAGCCCTGAGGTCAAATTTTCCAGAGATAGTGATAGAGGTTGAAGATGAGATCAAAAGGGTCAATATTGCTCTCTCGTTCTTTAAAGGAAAATTGAATCAAATAGAGGTTAAATTAAGCCTCTTTTCTACTGATTTTAATAGATTTGTTCCTTCCTTAAGGGGAGATGATGACCAAGTAAAGGCCTTAGATGCATGGCGGAATGAATTTGACAGGAAAATTCCTAGTGATGAGGCATTTATTGTTGGAGCAGATGTGGATATAGAAGGATTCAATAAGATATTGGATGAAGCTTTCAAGGCAGAAAATGACATCAACAAGTTTCTAGTAGATGTTAAGAACATCACTGATGTTAGATGGGAGAGGCAAAAGGAACAAGTATAGAGTACTCAATACTTCAAGTGGCCAACCGATGATGAAGTGAAAGCATGGGAATTGATGACCATGCCCAAGAGAAAGAAGCCAGTAGTTGACGAAGAAGTCTTTGATGATGAGTAAAGGTGAACACTTGGTGCCTTACTATTGAAGATAAAGAAGTAATTTATTACTAAAGGAAAGTGTAGGTGAGTATGTAAGAATGGTCATCCAGACTCGACATAAATACTACTAGCTACCATGTATACTATCAGAATGAAGTCACCAGATCGGGTGAAGAACAAAGAATATCTAATTCCATCTCTTGACTTGGTCGCTCCACCACTTCTTCTCTCTCTCTTTTTGTCTTTTCTGTAGTTTTAGGGTTAGGTTTTCTGAGACCATCTGAAGCTTGTTGCATCCTAAAAAAAAGGGGGATTCCAAGATGGTTAAGAACCTATATATAGAAAAAGGTTGTATTTTTGTAGAGGGGGGATGAAATATATTGTAAGATTAGACTTTCTAAATTAGTGTCTGTGTTTTCAAGCTTCAAAGCTTCTTCATGTATGAAAGCAAGAACCTATTAATAAAATATGGTGCAATTTTACTCTTCTCTATTGTTGTCTCTTTATTTCCTGTGTATGCTTTTTTTTATGCTTAAGTTTGCAAGGTAGTCTAAAGCATTTTGGTTACAAGGTAACTATTTAATTCCTTACAAGTTTCTTTCATGTAAAGAACTATGTTTTGTTGGTAATTTCAGGGAGCATAACAATATTTAAAGATTTGATACAGTATTTTAGAGGTAATTAGGTAATTCGTAAGGCATTTTATCTGAATTGCATGTAGGTTGTAAGGTAGCTTATGGTATTTTTTTTTCTGTGAGACTTGAAGCTTATTGACTCTGTAACCCAAGAGATAGGCACTGATCTAGATTTTGGTCTGATAATCCATCATCATCCAAACTTTCAAAAACTTTCAAAATCATTTTAATTAAATATACTTCTGTTACTTAGAACAAGTGAGCTGAACTCATTAGGGACTCATATCAGTAGGACAGTGTCCATTTTAGTGATTCCTTGGAGAGTGAATCAACTAGGTTATCCCTCCTTAAAAGGAAGAAGGATGAAAATACTTGTATCACTGATTTATGCTATATTTGCAATCATGGTTTGTATGATTAAGTTTTTCATTTGGTTATGCTTGGTCATTTGCAAGGTGTTTCATAAGTTGGTTTAACAAAGATAAATAGAAAATCAGTCTCCACATTAACATATACTATATAATCAGCAATCATAAAGAGGTAAAACCTACCTTAGTATATGTGGAGCTCAAAAATGAAGAAGGATATTATCCAATCCTTAGCAATTAGGCTTTTCTTGTTTCTGAATCAATATTAGAAGGCATAGTGTTCAAGTAGTCATTTCAAGTACTGTGATTCATACAAGAAAAATCCCTAACAAATTGGTGACTCTGCTGGGGAAAGAGATTATAAAGTCTTGTTAAGAATTTCAGAACATCTCTGGTGTTGTTTTAAAAGTTTGAATCAAGTTACAGTGGAGTTTGGCCCATCTGACCCACCTAACAAATTGGCGACTCCGCTGGGGAATAGAGATTTTAAAAGTCTGGTTAGGAGTTTTTAGAATATCTCTAGCCCAAGTCAGAAAACTTTGGCACTTAAGCACTTAACTTATTGACAAATCATACCTGTGGTTATTGTTAAATTACCCTCTGATAGGTATTCATCCCATGTTATTGGGTGGTGACTCTAAAGTGAAGAATCTCTGAGATTAGTGCAAGGTTAATAAATGCCTTTCAGAATGAATACTAGGTCAAGGGTGAGAACTGACCCTGAAAGGGTATTAAAAGAGGGACTCCCATCATCCTCAAGAATAGGAATGTCTTGGAGGAAAAAGAGGAATCAAGTTAGTATGGATGAAACCCCTCTAAGAGGTAAAGAGGTTAATATTAGGGGAGATATGAATACCAATCAGTGTTCTCATGATGGAAATACTTCAGAGTATGAAGAGGCTGCTGAAAGAGTATTAGAAACACCTACAGTCAATTCTACTTCAAATGAGAGAGAGAAGATGACTACACCTAGTTCAGATTCAGAAGATACTCCTTCTGATATGCTAGCAAATGAAGAGAAGTTCATTTTGAAATAGCTCGCCCTAGTTCAACAAATGAAAAAGGAGAGAGAAATGAGAAAGAAAAAGAATGATCATAAGGACCTTGATAAAAATAGAAAAATATCTTCAAAACATCAAACTATCAAAGATACAGAGAGGTCTCAGAAGGACCAAGAAATACCATTCACTCATAAGATTTCTACTTTACAAATGAATAAGGGAAACCAAAAGATGGGTGAACATAGAGATCATGAACCTAAATTTCAAAAGCCTTGGATAGAACAAATGTCCAAGTTAGAGATTGACTTATAAAAATTGAGAATTGAAAAGGAAACCAGGGAAAAAATGTTAGAAAAGACACAAATGGAAGCTACAACAATTGAAATGAAGAAAAAGATAGATTTTTTGCAGTCTTCAAAATATTGTCATACTGGGCCAGAGAATATTATAGCTTCTAAAACAAAAGCTACTACTTACAAGGAGGATGATAGCTTTCAAAGGAAACCACTGCATACTGAAAGGTACAAATAATTTGATTTTTTTGGTATTCCTGGGTACCCTAATGCTTTTCCTAAAGATGTGGGTGATATAGGAGAAAAGCTCCCAAAGTTTGCAGGAAATAATGTTATTTCTTGTGAAACACATTTAAGAAAATTCATTGATTTTGTTGATGACTTGAATATCACCCATGAGGATGTGTTAATGAAGTTATTTGTT
The DNA here is from genome assembly GCA_018584345.1 of Thuja plicata. Classification (NCBI taxonomy): domain Eukaryota; kingdom Viridiplantae; phylum Streptophyta; class Pinopsida; order Cupressales; family Cupressaceae; genus Thuja; species Thuja plicata. Next base: position 326,188 of record MU227805.1, read on the forward strand.
CAGTCCTTAGTTGAGGATTCAAGAGAATGGTTTAGAAGCCTTGCTAATGGATCTGTTGTTTCTATGGACGAGTTGATTGAATTGTTTAAAGATCAGTATGGAGACAAAACAAATAAAGGCTTTTTGTTGAATGATTTTAACAATATCAATAAAAATTACAATGAAGAAGTTACTGAGTTTAACACAAGGTTTCAAAGAGCTATGCACAAACTATTTCAAAAGATAAAGCTGGATGAAGAGGTATGTCTATCAACCTATTTAAATGCTTTTGATTCAAAAATGGGGTATGCTGTAAGAGAAAAAAACCCTAGAAATCTTACTGATGCTTATAAAATAGCAGTCAATATTGAAATGAACAGAAGAGTATCTGATAAGTTAAATAGAAGGGATGACTCAAGGTTTAGTAGAAGCAATCTGAAGGAACCAGAATACAAATAATATAGAGCTCCTCAAAATAATAGACCTTCTTATAATACTACTTACAATCCTCAGAATAGAATGCAAAATCATCTGTATGGAACTCAGTTCAAAGATGGGAAGCCGGTTACTACATTTAAAAAAGAAAAAATAGAAAACAAAACCCCATACCCCCTTCATAGGAATTCTATCCATTTCTACAATAGTGATACTTGGTTGGAAGCTTGCGAGGCCCCTCATAACCCTAATTTTTGTGTAGTTTTTGTTGATATAAAGTCAAGTGAAGAACAGGCAATTGATGAGGGTGAACAGTGTGATCATAGTATGGCAAATACTTATTCATGCCATGATATTGATTCAAATAGTGAAGAGGAAAATCATGATTCCTATGTCTCACAAAGGAGGATTGAGAATCATCATCAACAGATCTTATCTGATAGTGAAACTAATGAAATTGATGACAGTGTAATATGTTATGCTCAAGATGGTCAGGATGTTCCATTCATAAGGAAAGCTTGAGATGAGGAGAAAGCTAGCATCACTGTAGAGTTAATGAATAAAGCTAGAAGTAATTACCACTTGAGGAACATGGTGGTGGGCGGTGTTGGTAGTCAGCCTTCAAGTGTCTTTATAATTGAAAATAAAGCAGACACAAAATATGTGCAGAAAAAAGATGGAGCTAGTGAAAATCTAAATAAGCATAAGGTCAAGATTATTACAAAATCTATAGAGCCAAATATTGCACAAGAGGAACAGATAAAAAGACAAGAAAAAGCTACTCCATTTCAAAAGATAGAAAACAAAAAGTTAAAGGATTCAACTCTAAAAGAACACAATGAAGAAAATGATGTCATTATTGATAAATCAAAGTTTTTAGATATAAGATACACTCCAGTAGATATGGGTCAATGCTTGTCCCAGATGATAGTTAAGGTTCCATTTCTAGAAATGATGAGAATTAAAGAACATAAGGAAAAGGTAATGTCATTGTTAAACAGTGTCCCCACAATAAAGGTTTAAAGTCTAGAAAATGTTAGCAAGAAATTGATTACCAAAGAAAGCGAAGCTGATGTGTTAACATCTGAAATTCCTCAAATATTCTTGAATGCAACTTCTTCCCCAAAAGTTGTTGACCCATTTTTTCTTTCATTGATAATTAATGATAAGATGCTCAAGAATTGTATGATTGATTCAGGAGCCTCTAATACAGTTATGCCAGTTGAAATCATGAAGGCAATGGGGCTACAAGTTGATACACCTTATGGGAGATGCAGAGCTATGGATTCTAGAGAGATCCCTATAATTGGTACCATTGAGGCTATGCCTTATAGACTTGCTATATGCCCTGATGTAGTGATGACTATGAATGTTCTTGTGGTTGACATACCACCTCATTATGGCATGTTGTTATCAGGAAAATGGAGTGCTTCAATGGGAGGTAGTATACAAAATGATTTATCTTATGCTGCATTCAACATTGCTGGAGAAAATGTTAAGGTTTTGAAGGAAAGAAAAACTCCTCACATGATAGAAAAATTTGAAGACACTAATGTAAACTATTGCATTGATGTAGACATGGAAAATTTTAGAATGCAGAAAAATGAACTTTATTGTCAAGATCAAGAAGTTGACCCTTTGAACAAAGAATTAATCTTGCAGGAAGATGGATTATGGAAAATGTACTTTGATGGTGCTTGCTCTAAAGAGGGATTAGGTGTAGGAGTATTGTTGATATCCCCATCAGATACAACCTTTAAATACTCATTTATGTTAGCCTTCCAATGTACAAACAATACTAGAGTATGAGGCTTTATTCTTAGGACTTGAGATTGCTATCAAACATGGTATAAAATGTTTAAAGGTTTATGGTGATTCTGAGTTAGTGGTAGCACAAGTCAGATCCAAATATGTTGTAAAGAATGAAAGATTGAAAATGTACAAATATGCTATTTGGGATCAACTTGAGATGTTTGATGCTTTTGATATAAGGTGGTTAGAAAGGTCAAAAAATATAATGGCTAATTTTTTAGCAAATGTTGCTCTAAAAAATGATGATTTAACCTTACAAGGGGTGTCAATACTAGAATTCAAAACAAGACCAGTTGTTCCAGACAACATATACAACTGGCAGGTGTTTCAGGATGATCAAAATATTTTGAAGTTCATGCAATGTTTAGATCATTATGAGAACCAAAGTATAGATTGTAGTTCCCTACTGGAACATGTTGATGGAAAAGATTACATCTTCGGAAATGAAGTTGTCCAGTTAAGTTCTAATCAGATTCCTAGGGGTTTGGTTGAACTTGAAGCATTATTTATTAGCCAGCAGAATGATGCATCAAAGTTAAGCAATGCTAAGGTAGAGAATTTGGAAGAAATAAACTTAGGGTTTGAGAATAATCCTCAAATAGTTTATATTGGAAAGGGTTTGGACTCTCATGTAAGAATAAATCTGATCAAGTTACTGAGAAAATACAAACATGTCTTTGCTTGGTCCTATGATGATTTGAAAGTATATAGAGATTACCATTTTCAGCATGAAATTCCTTTGAAATCATATGTGAAGCCATTTAGGCAAAAACAAAGGCCTATTAACCCCTTGTTGGCTCCCAAGATGCAGCAAGAGTTGATGAAACTCAAAGATGCTGGGATAATTCAGCCCATTAGACATTCAACTTGGGTATCAAATCTAGTGCCGGTTAGAAAGAAAAATGGTGACATCAGACTATGTGTGGATTTCAGAAATATTAATATTGCTTCTTTGAAAGTTAATTATTCATTACCTAATATGGAAGCAATGTTGCATAAGGTCACTGGTTGTGAGTTTTTATCCATGATGGATGGTTTCTTAGGTTATAACCAGGTGTTAGTCAAAGAGACAGAGCAATATAAAACTACATTTACTATTGCATGGGGAACTTATGTGTATATCAGGATGCCTTTTGGATTAATGAATGTAGGAGAAACCTTTCAGAGGGCCATGGATGTCACTTTCAAAGAATTTATTGATATATTCATGGTTATTTACCAAGATGACTTAACTGTATATTGCAAAAGGGCTATTGATCATTGTGATTACTTGAGTAAGCTTTTTAACAAAGCATTGGAATATGGTGTCTCACTGAATCCAAATAAATGTAATTTTGTAGTCAAAGAGGGGAAGTTGTTAGGACATATAGTATCTAAAGAAGGGGTAAGAATAGACCCTGAGAGAGTAGAAGCAATTAAAGGGGTGATTGCTCCAAAGAACTTAAAGGGTGTGTAGTCTTTTTTAGGAAAAATCAATTTTGTCAGAAGATTTATAGCCAATTTCACAGAAATTGTTAAACCCATTGTAAAATTGCTAGAGAAAGATGCCAAGTTTGTTTGGAATGAAGAGGCCCAGCAAGCATTTGAAAGGATAAAATAGGTAGTGAAAGAGGCTCCGATGTTGAAATCTCCTAATTATACTAAGCCTTTTCCTTGTTTTTATTTGCATCATTTCACACAATTGCTGCCACATTGCTTTAGAAAGATGAGCAAGGATTTGAACATCCTATAGCTTTTTATAGTAGATCCTTGCAGGCTGCAGAGCTTAACTATGAAATAATGGAGAAAAAGGCTTATGCTTTGGTAAAGGCTGTAAAGTCTTTTAGGCCCTACTTGGTTTGTGCTAGGGTGCAGGATTTTGTTCCTCATTCAGCAGTAAAAGATATCCTTACACAGTCAGAGGTAACTGGTAAGAGGTGCAAGTGGATTACAAGAATTTAAGAGTTCAATATTGAAATCAATATCACCAAGTTAATAAGAGGACAAGGCTTGGCGAATCTTATGAAAGAAGAGAACTTGGATCTAGTACCACTAAATCAGACAGAAATACATGACCAAGCCATTACTAGTATAAAGAGGCAACCATATTATGCTGATATTGTCTTCTTTATCAAAAATGCTAAATGTCCTGATCATTTGGTTGAAAATCAAAAGAGGAGTCTAAAGTTGAAAGATCAAAGGTATACTCTAATCCAAGGTGATTTGTTTTGGAAAGATAAGAATGGTGTGCTATTGTTGTGCCTTGATATATGCCAAGCTAAGAAAGTTCTGACTGAGATGCATGAAGGAGAATGTGGAGGTCACTTTTTTGCTAAAAACACCACCCATAAGATTTTAAGGGTAGGATATTATTTGCCTACCTTATTCAAAGATATGTATATTCATATCAGGAAATGTGAATCATGTCAAAGATTTTCCAATAAATTGAAATTTGCAGGTGCTCTTTTGTTGAATCTAGTGAGTACTGAAGCTCCTTTTGCTATGTGGGGGATTGACTTTATTGGTGAATTTTAGGAGAAGTCTAGTGCAGGGCATAGTTGGATATTAGTTTCCACAGATTACTTTACTAAATGGATTGAAGCTATCCCTACAAGGAAAGCAACAAGCAAGGTGGTCACAGAGTTTCTCATGGATAATATTATAACCAGATTTGGGGTGCCTAGTAAGTTAGTAATGGACAATGCCATGAGTTTTAGATCAGAGGAAATGACAAATTTTTGTGAAAGGTATGGGATTGCAATATCATATTCATCTCCATACCACTCACAGGCTAATGGAAAAGATGAGTCTAGCAATAAGAGTATATTGAAAATACTGAAGAGAACTCTGGAACAGAATAAGAGAACATGGCACACAAAGTTGAAATTAGCTCTTTGGGCTGATAGGGTAACACTTAAGAAGACAACTGGTAAGTCTCCTTTTGAGTTAGTATATGGTTTACAAGCAAGATTTCTAATTAACAATCTATTACCTGTTTACCAATTCATACAAGAAGAACATTTAGATGTCTCTGACAATATGAAAGATAGAATGATACAGTTGATTGAATTGGATGAAACAAGGAGAAATAGTCAGAGAGAAAATATAAAGTTACAACAAAAGATGAAATATATGTTTGATAAAACGGCTACTGAGAGAAAGTTCCAAGCTGGTGACTTGGTTCTACAATGGAATGCAAGGGCAGAGGACAAAGGCAAACACAAGAAATTTAAGTCTTTATGGCTAGGACCATTTATTATTTCAGAAATGTTTGGCAAAGACTCATATTTGTTAAAGAATATGGAGGGAGACAGTTTTGAGTTGCCCGTGCATGGGCGATTCTTGAAACATTTCTTTAAGTGAAGATCAAGGCAATGCACAAGTGAATGTGTATCATATTTTAAATATCTTTCCTTGATTTAAAGTTCTATAAATATTTCCCTTTCTACTGTAGGTTTCTCTCCATTTTTTAAAGTGGTCTGCAACCAGAGATTTTGTGGTTCTTTGCCATAAACTATGTTTAGTCAATGATCATTAGAGCCACTGTTGGTTGTATTCCCAATTTTGGCTTGTTTACCAAAATTTTTGTGGTCCTCACTCTAGTTTCGTGTTTAGAAGCAGAATTTTCTCAGTTTATGTGTCTTTTCCCTGTCAAAGTATTCAGGTTTTCATGTCAGAATCCATGAAAAAATTGCAAAAACCTTGAAACCTTAGGTCTATTTTGGTGTGCAGAATTGAGAGAAACCCTAAGACATTTATCACTTCTATTTTGGTGAACTACTTTTTGAATTCACTTAAGTCATGTGTTACAAATTTGATCGCCTACTCGCATAACTCGAATGGTATATTCCCTTTTTCTTCTAGACTTGGCGATTAGCTTGTGTTGCGTAGTCTCTCACAGAATTAGAATATTCTTTTAGCTTTATATGACTTCACGATTTCTTCATATCGCGTAGTCGTGGAATGATTAAACAAGTTAGCAGTATATGAAGGGGCCCACAAATAGGTCATGATGTCGCAAGAAAAGATTAGCAGTTAAAGGTTCATCACAAGACTTGGTGATTTCTTTATATCGCATAATCGCTAGATTGATTTACAGTTAAATGAGTAGTGCAAGGATTTATTTGCATGGTCTTCAGAAAGGATGGCAGTTAAGAGAAAGATGCTCAGACTTCGCGACTAACCATATGCGGTTTGAGATGAAACATAGTCGGGTTGTCGCGAGATTGAAATGATGAGTCAGCTTTCCATTTTATGGTGTAGAGACAAGTAATCAATGAGGCACATGTCAAAAGGTAAGTTGATTTAAAAGGCTTATCGCATAGTCGCCAAATGGTAAGAAATTATTCACTGATTACGAGACTAAGTATAAGGGTCTTCGTTTGTTGCATAGTCTCTAAAGATTTTAAGGGTATGATAGATTACTTGGCAATTTAGCGGGAGCCATCAAATGAATTGATTAAGAGATCCTACAGCGGTCGCAAAGTCTTTGAATAAAAGAGTCCAAAAGGAAAAGTGCTCGCGACTTGGAGATAAGGGTATGTCGCGTAGTCGTCGGATGAAATAAAGGGTAAAGTATCTATCACATTGTCTCTAAGGGATTTGACATTTAGCATTTGTGTTCTGCGATTAGGTGACTAAGGGTAGTCGTGGGGTCTTGCAAAAGAAAGAAAACACTCAGCAACTTGGAGATAACCATGAAAGCTTGAAGATAACAGTTAGTCGTGTAGTCTTTGAAAAAGATGTGCGTTAGTTCTAACATCTAGCGACTTTGATTTCTTCACTGCCATGTAATCGCCAGATGGTAATTTTGGTTAACTAAGACAAGGAAAGTTACATAGTTGCTAAGTCTCCAGAGGAATCACGGGTTAAGGACTTGGGTCAGTGACAAAGAGATTATATGTAGTCACGTGGTCGTTTAATATCAAATCTTAAGAAAGGTGGCAATGTCTAACATGACAATATGAATCATTCATCATCCAATAACAAGATTAGATATTGATTACTATGTAAATAGCTGAGATGTATGACAAAGAGCCAATCACATGGAGACATGTCATCTCATTCAAATTTTATAAGGTTTTTCTGAGGATGCATTTTTATGAATTTGATTTCCTGTCACACTCATGGGACTACGGCTAGGTTTTTAATTAATTTTGCAACATGCTAAATTAAAGACAGAATTGATGTTTTTTCAAATGATGAGCCGTGTACTTGGAACAGTTACCATAAAGAACTGATTGAGAGTTCATTTTCATTTATCTTGCTTTCAGAATTTCAGAATGAAGAAGTGCTAAGTATTCAGAGAAGAGAGAAGAAATCAGAGAATTGCAGAGTTTTCCATTTATTAAAAGTCATTGAATTCCTGAGAATTGTGCACAAAGGAGTGAGTGAATCTTGGAAGATAGATTTGTTTCAATATCGGTAAAGGAAAAGGGATTCAATCACAGAAAACATGAGCAGAGTAGTTAGTGTAGCTTCAACCAGTGGGAGAAGTGAAAAGGCAGATGAAGAGACAAAGGGAAAACAAAATTACACTGATGAATTCCTTAGGTTACTGCCAGGTTCAACTCAGAACAAAAGAGAAAATGCTAATGTGCTCACAGATGACTACTGTTATATAAGAGATGCTGACACTCTGGGAACAACAGGTTTTTCACTCTTTACTTATTTTTACAAGAATTCTGATAAAGCCATCCCAGTGTCAAACCCTTGGACCTGTGGCCTGGCTAGGTTAATTGTTCCTGATGTCTACATAGATGTAGATTTATTTTTAGGCCTCGCTAGTAATTATGATGTGTTGTCTAAAACAATTAAAATGGATGATGGCAATGCCTTGCTTATCCTCAATAGGAATTCTTTCATGCAAGCTTTTGGCTTGTATAGCACCATGTCCACCAAAATTGACATGACTAAACAGGAACAGAGATATTAGTTGAAGCATGGTATTGCTAGAGGACAGTTGCAGAAGCATATGCTTAAGGAGGTGAGGAAATAATTGGATCCTATGTCTGGGACAAGCCCTTATTATTACAAGGATTTTCACTTCTACATAAAGTACATCGCCTATGCCCTGTGCAGAGTGCTAGGGATAGATGGGGAAGGCAGAAAAGATCAATGCTGGGATGTTGATGATGGTGCTGGATTTACAAGAGGTGCATTCTATCACCAATTATGATTATATACAGCATATCATAGACCAGATGCATGAGGGATTCATAGCAACTAAAAAGAAGATGAAAGACCCTAAGGAAAAAGAGCCCAAGTTCTTCCATTATTCCATCCTCATGCATCTACTATTATACTTTAATTTTGTGGTCATGGATGAGAGTAATTTGGCTCCTAAGAGGTTTTATCAGGATGGACCTAATCCTATCCAATTTTGGGTAAGGATTTGGAATTATACATCTAAAGATTGTGATTATTGTGCTTTCCAGAATTGGATTGTATATCCAATAGTACAAAGTCTGGGTATCAGTAGAACAACGGTCCCAATTAAGGTCATGCAACTAGTAAGGCCAAATGAGTATTTGGATAAATGGGAGGGAGACCATAATTAGGGTGATTTCTTCTTGGAAGAGAATTATACCATTATCAGGGTATATGGATGTATTCATCCACCTCATGTCTTGCCTTATCATGTACCAGCGAGGGTGGCAGCAATGGAATTCATTTGCCAACTGTTGTTAATAGATAATGAGCACTTTGCACCACATAAGAAGGGGACCTTAACCCCTAGACAATTTAGAATTTCCGATTTCACAATTGGTAAAGGTGCTATTGATGCAGTTAGCCAATGGTTAGAAGGATGAAGAATGGGGGCAGTAGCTTATAGATACATTGAGCCTGAAGGCTTCATGGTAGGGGTGAGAAAATTATATACTCCCACAATCCCCAATACCAATGTCCATTGTGAATGCATTGAGGACGACGCAACAAGGAACATTCTTGATGAAGATGTGATTAAGAAAAGAAGAACAAGAATGCAGGAGTTTATGAACCTTGAAAGGAAAATCAAAAGAAATGGATTGGCTTTTGGGGGTTTTTACCCTGATCTCCCATATTTTGACAAGATTAAGGCCATGATCGATAATTTTTGTGTGCTTAGTGAACAACTTGAGACTGTTCTTAATAAAAAGGGTGCCCAAGGGCCAGACCATTCAGAGTCTGAATATGATAGCAGTGGTGACAGTGATTATGCCCATCCTACTAGATATGCTCAACCTCAGTAGGATGTTGCTGAGATACCACAGCTGCAGGGAGCAGAGGGCCACATTGTTGACTTAACATTGGCCAAAAAACCTGATGATATAGAAAAGCCTACTGCTAAGAGGCAAAAAATGGAAATAGGCCAGCCTTCAGTTGAAGGGCAAGAGAAGAAAAAGGATAAAGCAAGAGCACTAGTTCAAGGAGATAGGTTATATGACCATAACTTGAGAAAATTGATTAGGGAAGGCAAGAGACAACAGCCTAATTTGGAGGAGAAGGTTGAATTTCCCCTTAAGGCTTGTGTTGATGAAAGATTGATCCATCAACAACAATTTTTGAGTGATGACAACTTTGTCAAATCTAAGGAGTTTAAAGACTTCATAAGATGGTATAAGAAGGAGCAAATAAGTGCTCAATTGACTATTGATGGAAAGGAGACAATAACAAATGAGGCCTTAGTGGCCCTGCAGTCTTATGACCCAGAAAGTGAGGATATCTCACCTGAGGAGGCCAGGAAATTGGTGTTAGGTAGTGGCATATTATTGGCTGAGGGATGGGACTTAGCATCTACCTCATAATTGACCAGATAAGAAAACAACCTGATCTCAAAATGGCTAGTGAAGTACAGATGGGAGATGTAATCAAAGGATTTGGGTATAGCCCAAAATCTCAAGCTTTTGCAATGTGGAGCCTTTTCCTGAAGGATCAAAAGCCTCAACTGGTAAGCATCCAGGAGAACATGGTAGATAATGAAATGGTGTGGACAATGCAGAATACAGGGGATTTGGAAATATCCCAAATCATGACACATTGGGCACACTTAAATGAGGAAAAAACTAAGCAGTTGTCTGATAAGTGTAGCACATTGTTAGAAGAAACAAGTGCATTGGCTAAAGACTGGGAAATGTGCCATATCCAGATACATCAGCAGGATTAGGTGATTAAGAGGTTGATGAAGGAATTAGAGGAGAAGCCTGAGGTGGTATATGTGCCTGCACAACCACAACCATTGCAAATTGATGATAAAGCCAAATCAGAAGAAGTGGTTGAGGAAAAGGATGAGAGAGAAAAAAGAAATAAAATTGCCTTGAGAGCATTAAGAGGTGTTCTATAACATAGAATTGAGGTCTTGAAGGATAAGACTGATGTTGTACTTAATGCCTATAATAAGTTGCCAGCTTTGCATATAGAGGTGATGGGGTATCTTGCTATCTTAAATGCCTATTTTACTAAATGGTCCACTAGGGTACAATTGTTTGAGAAGCTTGCATCCTTACAAGCCCTGAGGTCAAATTTGCCAGAGATAGTGATAGAGCCTCTTTTCTATTGATTTTAATAGATTTGTTCCTTCCATAAGGGGACATGATGATCAAGTAAAGGCCTTAGATGCATGGAGGAATGAATTTGACAGAAAAATGCCTAGCGATGAGGCATTTATTGTGGGAGAAGATGTGGATATAGAAGGATTCAATAAGATATTGGATGAAGCTTTCAAGGCAGAAACTGACATTAACAAGTTTCTAGTAGATGTTAAGAACATCACTGATGTTAGATGGGAGAGGCAAAAGGCACGAGTACAGAGTACTCAAGACTTCAAGTGGCCAACCGATGATGAAGTGAAAGCATGGGAATTGATGACCACGCCCAAGAGAAAGAAGCCAGCAGTTGAGGAAGAAGTCTTGGACGATGAGTAAAGGTGAACACTTGGTGCCTCACTATTGAAGATAAAGAAGTCAATTATTAGTAAAGGAAAGTGTAGGTGTATGTAAGCACGGTCATCCAGACTTGACATAAATACTAACAGCAACCATGTATACTATCAGAATGAAGTCACCAGATCGGGTGAAGAACAAAGAATATCTGATTCCATCTCTTGACTTGGTCATTCCACCACTTCTTCTCTCTCTTTTTTTGTCTTTTCTCTAGTTTTAGGGTAAGGTTTTCTGAGACCATCCGAAGCTTGTTGCATCCTAAAAAAAAGGGGATTCCAAGATGGTTAAGAACCTATATATAGAAAAATTTTGTATTTTTGTAGAGGGGGGATGAAATATATTGTAAGATTAGACTTTCTAAACTAGTGTATGTGTTTTCAAGCTTCAAATCTTCTTCATGTATGAAAGCAAGATCATATTAATTAAATACCGTGCAATTTTACTCTTCTCTATTGTTGTCTCTTTATTTCCTGTGTATGCTTTTTTTTATGCTTAAATTTGCAAGGCAGTCTGAAGCATTTTGGTTACAAGGTAACTATTTAATTGCTTACAAGTTTCTTTCATGTAAAGAACTAAGTTTTGTGGGTAATTTCAGGGAGCATAACAATATTTAAATATTTGATAGATTATTTTAGAGGTAACTAGATAATTTGTAAGGCAGTTTATCTGAATTGCATGTAGGTTGTAAGGCAGCTTATGGTATTTTGTTTCTGTGAGACTTGAAGCTTATTGACTCTGTAACCCAAGAGATAGGCACTGATCTAGATTTTGGTTTGATAATCCATCATCATCCAAACTTTCAAAAACTTTCAAAATCATTTCAATTAAATACACTTCTGTTACTTAGAACAAATGAGCTGAACTCATTAGGGACTCATATCAGTAGGATAGTGTCCATTTTAGTGATTCCTTGGAGAGTGAATCAACTAGGTTATCCCTCCTAAAAAGGAAGAAGGATGAAAATCCTTGTATCACTGATTTATTCTATATTTGCAATCATGGTTTGTATGGTTAAGTTTTGCATTTGGTTATGCTTGGTCATTTGCAAGGTGTTTCATAAGTTGGTTTAACAAAGATACATAGAAAATCAGTGTCCACATTAACATATACTGTATAATCAACAATCATAAAGAGGTAAAACCTGCCTGAGTATATGTGGTAAAACTTGCTTGAGTATATGTGGAGCTCAAAAATGAAGAAGGATGTTATGCAATCCTTAGAAATTAGGCTTTTCTTGTTTTTGAATCTGTATTAGAAGGCATAGTGTTCAAGTAGTCATTTCAAGCACAGTGATTCATACAAGAAAAATCCCTAACAGACCCCATGACCCCTTTCAACCCATTTGAATACCCAAGTGTGTCCCAAGGGGTCCTACGACCCCTTAAGACACACTTAAGCATTCAAATGGGTTAAAAGGGGTCATGGGGTCTTCCTAGGGGTCCTAGTACACCTTGTCACATACTAGGACCCCTAGGAAGACCCCATGACCCCTAACTGTGTGCTAAGGGGTTGTATGACACCTTGGGACACACTTGAACTTTCGAAAGAGTTGAAAGGGATCATGGGGTCGTCCTAGTGGTCCTAATATGTGATAAGGTGTACTAAGATCCCTTGGGACACACTTGAGCATTCAAATGGGTCTAAAGGGGTCATGAGGTCTTCTTATGGGTCCTAGTACATGATAAGGCATACTAGGACCCCTAGGAAGACCCCATGACCCCTTTTGACCCATTTGAATGCTCAAA
>MU227805.1:346782-357023 GCA_018584345.1 Thuja plicata
TTTAAATAGTTATATAATACTAATATTTAAAAAATTATATAATACTAATATTTAAATAATTATATAATACTAATGCTATTACCATCTAATATTAATATTAAAACAAATGAAATTTATAATATATAAAGTAAAACTCATAAAATTTTGAAATCAAAATGTTGTATTTGGGTGGGAGATATCGGATATACGATAATATTGGATATACAATAATATCATATATATGATAATATCAGATATACGATTAGGCTTGGTAGTTGCTTTGGGTTTTCGCTTTCCAATGCCAAACGTGGTTGGTCAACCCAAATGACGTGTTCACCATATTTCCTCTGATCTATAGACTTAGACAATGTAGCTGACGACCTTTTTTCACGCAAAATTGATGAAACAAAAAGGGTTTCTTAAAGATGTTATCAGCTTTCCATCAATATAATTGCTGTCATAATTCGAGTTCAGTAATGAATTATTACTTATTTTCTAGTTGAGATATATCTAAAGTCCTGATTGACATACTGATTGAAAAACAACCATAACTTCCAAACGGTTTAACCTTTTTGAAATCTGAAACATGCGTCACATTCTATGCTTCACCTACTATAAGAAAAACAAAAAGGTTTCCCATTTTGTAAAGTTTAGAATTAGTTAAGGTGGTCAGACACGAGAGTTTTTTTATTTTGAATAAGTTGTAACAGAAAATTCATAATTAATTATTTATTTGGTACAAAATTACACAAAAATATGTGTCACATCTAAGCATGAGTCTACTACTTATATTTAGAATCTTATGAAAATATATCATCATTTGATTATGATTAAGGTGGTCAAACATACACATACTTTTTTATCTTTTTCCTGAAATTCTCGTAATACTGCATTGAAATCTAAAATATTGAACAATTAGATTAATTTTTTTTTAGAAAAGGGCTAGTATTTTAGAAACTAGATTCAATTTCCTACAGATTCTATTCTTACAACTTTTGCACATAAGGTTGATAAGATGTTCAACTTTTTACGTCAAGTTGACTAACCCTGATTTTCTAAATTTTCATTGCCACTTAAGGCCATAGCTTGGTATACCATGATACTGCACATACCCATACCTTTCTTCTTTGTCTAAATCATCCTTCATAGCAACAAATACTACCTCAACATCTACATCAGAATTGGTGTCAGTATTCTTAGCTTTGTTCTCAACTAGGAAACAAGCCTTCTTTCCCTTGTCCTTCTAGTCTCTGTTATCTCTTCTGTCATATTGTCAGTTACTTCTTTAGTATTGGTCATCACTTCTATCAAACTTCTTTTCATAAGATTTGTCATTATTTCTTTCATCTTTTCTTTCGTTAGGGCATCTAGTAGGAATGTGACCAATTTATTTTCAATTAAAACAAAGGAATGGTAATTTACCTTTGTATCTACCTTTACCTCTTTGCAATCTTCTAGTCATTAGTGCTTCAATTTCACCAAGTTCTTGTTAATCACTATCACTTTCACTATCATTTTTCATATTGTGTTTATAACTTGATTTACTTATTTTTAGAGAAGATTTGAATGCAGACTTAATATTTGGAAAGATGCTATTTTCATAGTTGTTCATCTCAAATGAAATAGGTCTACCAATCAAACTATCAAGAGTAACATTGTTATTTTCTACTGCTCTCATTTCTTTAATTGCAGATACTCTAAAAGCATAAATAGGTAGTAAGGTTCTCAAAATTTTACTTACCACTATTTCTTCTTCAAGTACACCTCCTACTCCTCATATAGCATTGATAAGTTCTTTGATTCTGCAACTGTACTGAGTGATTTCCTATACTTCTTTCATTCTTAGATCATAAAAATTTCCTCTTAGGCTTTTAGCCTTAGCTCTCAGCATATTTGTATCTCCTCCATGTACTAGCTTGAGTTTGTCCCACATTTTCTTTGCACTTGTGCATGATTTGACATCTTCAAATTCAGCATCAGATAGTGAAGAAGCAAGTTCTATCATTGTAGATTTGTGTTCATGTTTATCTCTCAATTAATCAATATTCAAAGGTCTTGTTGGTGCAACATATTCAGTATCCAAGTATTATGTGACATTATTTCCAATACCTGATAGATGGAGTCTGATCCTACTTTTCCATGATGCAAAGTTGTCTATTTTCAACTTAGGCACATCCCTTTTACTCATCTTGTGATCTTCAGCTTGAGTCTTTAAACTCTCTTCCAAGCACACTAGCTCTGATACCAATTGTTAGAATAATTGAGAGGGGGGAGGGGGTTAAATCAGTGGCCTTAAAAATTAATCCAATAATTGAACCAAAACTTATATCACATATATCCTCTAGTTATCTTTCAGTCCTTCAAGATGTATGCCTTATGTAATTCTAGCAAATATATACTACTCGGTGAATATACTATTTTATCTTTTTCTAAGCTTTACCAAAATGCAGTAAATTAACTTAGTGTTTATCAACCAATCTAGTTTTAGTAATGTGTAAAGTAAAAATTCAAAGCAATGAACCATATGTGTTTTGACACTTATATTTAACATGGAAACCATGTTAAGGGAAAAACCACTTGCGACCGGTAACCCAAAATTTTTACTCTTCTGAAGTGAGCTTGGTGAAGAGCCAACCCTGTTAAAGGTTACAAAAATAATGTTAAGTGTGACCTTGTCAGAGGATTCAAAACTACAAGTTTATCATTTGACCTATCATTCACTATGTTGTCAACATGAGAAACCTTTTGATAGTCTTGAGCATCTCAATACAATAAGGATGGTTAAATCCCACTTGATTAAGAGATTTTCTGAATCAATGGTTAAACTGTAATAGTAAATGATCTGTTCAATAATACAAATTAACTTGTAGATTTTCAGATCTATTGTAAGTCCATAATACCTCTCTCTGATCAATACGCTCTTCAATTCCTTTTCTCCCCTCTATCTTCTTTCTTCTCCATGAATGTTGTTTCTTCTCTGTTACTCGTTGTCTATAGAATTCTTGGCTCTGTTCTTCAACCTGTATGATCAGATCTGCATGAAGACTTCTAGCTTCACCAAAATTATACTCATCATTCCTCTCTTCATCATGAATTAATTGTATCTTTATATAGACATGATTTCACTGTTTTAATGTCCTTGTCTTTCTTGTTCTTGATGTAGATATCTTTCTTTATCTGCAAATCTAGCCATGCATTGCTTTAATATTTAATGATTTTCTTTAGATTTATTCCATAAATCTATCCTTGTTATCTGTGATTTAAATCTCCTTATTATATCCTTAGATTATCTGATCGATGAAAATAAACAAATCAATCAGTTAACTCTAAATATATCTCCTGCTAGCTAAGTGTTTTGTCATTTTCTCATTCCAGTTGAGTTTGGTCATCAACTCTTAGTTTTCTTGATCATTGACTCTAGTTGTCCTCAGCTGTCACCTTCAATTTTTATCGGTGACCACTTTAGTAATGCTTGGGGTCATTGTGCTCAGTATATACTATGACTGCACTAGGTTCTCTTTCCTTTGGTTTTAACTATCCATCGGTTTTTTACTGTCACTCGATGTACACTAGTTTTTCATGTTTACCAATAACATAACCTTTATCTCTTTGGTTTTTCTTGAAGTATATGACAATATGTATATGAGAAATCATAACATATTAAGTTGACATCAATGAAAATACAATACATTAACTAATTTAATGTCTTGCATTTACTTTCTGCAGCTCGGTGATCATCAACTTTGTCATCTTCAAACATTCAATTAGTTATAGTTCATCATCTACATGCCCACTAGCATGCCAATGACCTATAGGGAGTTACTTGGTCCTAAGTACTCAAATCCTTCAAAATGGGAGGGAGGCTTCCACAAATCATGGAAAATGCTTCAACATGAGTAATACAACTTGCACAACCCATTGATTTTGTTATCTAAATTCATAGATATTAACTTGTTTCACAAAATCTCCAAATTTCTTGCAGCCCTGCACACTCGGTTTTCCTTCATTTGTTGAACATTTCTCAAAACAACCTAGAAAAAAAAACTAGAGATCCAGATACCCTTTATCGACATCATACCAAATCCTTAAGGAAAGACTTCAACACTAAACACAGAGAAACTAAACTTGCAAGTGATTAGTATCCTACACGGGGCTAATTAGACCCAATTAACAAAGGAACTACACCTTCCTTTTAGTATTTCTTCAATCCAATACTTTGAGGTTTTTATGGATCCCTTAAAAAATCTAAATCCAAAGCTATACCTTCTAGCTCAAACCATATTAGATTATGTGAACTAAACATCAATACATTACAGGTGGCCACATAGAGATGTCCACCTAGGGCATCATTTTTCTTTCGGCTCCCTGCATGAACACAAAAATAGAAAAAGGAAATCTTAAAGTACATGAGAAGATATTTAATTCCACCAAGTTTTGATGAAAACCAATGGTGGAAATTAAATCTACAACCATTACAACACAACCCTAGCTAAACTACTGAAAATGACACAGTCAATAGTAAACCCCAATTTTCTCACAATATATAGCACTTCAAAATCTCATAATGGATTAAAATGGAAGGTAAAAATTTTCTCTAGAATCCTATAATTATTTCACATCACATCCAATCCATTCATGCACATAGTAGATCATTTTTACCAAAAAAATGTAGAAAAATTATATATTATGCAAAACTGTCTTCACCAAATCATACATTCAGAGCCCTCCAACATACCATGTGTACTTCCTTGACCTCTCATCTTCAAGGTATATACAAATAAAAAGATTCCATTGGTTTCATTCAAGAAACTCTTCCACTTCACATTCTTGTATGAAGACAAGAAAAAGCCTCTCAACAACAACTTTCTAAAATTAGCGAGAAAAGATACTCAAAAAAAAAAAACTTGTCATGGTGTCAACACTTATCCAAGGTTTTCATGTTGACACACACATGATATTAGAACTTGAAGACACCCAAAACTAACAAAAAATGTCCTGATATGGCTATGCAATTCAATTGGATTATAAGGATGCCAAATAGGGTATGACACAACATAGTTTAGGACTTTATTACAAAACACAACATCACAAACACAACATTGCATAAAACTAAAAGTTCCACGAAAAGTTTTTATTCATCCTTGTCCTTTTCTTTGCCGAGTACCCATGCACCATACTCCCCTATTGAAAAGATCTCATGTCCACTCGAGATGAGTTGTTCAAATGAGGAGCCCTTCTTGGAAATCTAATATTCATCAAGCCATACTGCCTCTGATTGAGGTTGTCCTTTGTACCTGATTAATTATTCCTTGTACTCTCTCCTTCTAGTCTTCTTGATTCTAGTATCTAGTACCTTCTCGAGTTGTGGTGGTACTATTCTTGGGAATGCTTTAAGATCTTCTAGAAATTCTTCTTGTTGTTCTTCAACTTCATTAATCTCTCATTTGTATGGTGTCAAATAATAGACATTGAAGATGGGGGGGATACCAAGGTCTACTGGTAACTTGATTTTGTAGGCATTCTACCCTTTTTTTTTCCAGAATTTGACACGGTCCAACTTTCTTGGGTAAGAGCTCAGTGTGCTTGACTTTTGGTAGCCTCTCCTTCTTGATAAATGCCCACTAGTTCTCCTACTTCAAAGGTAACTTATCTCCTCTTTTAATCCTCTTGGTGTTTGTATCTTTGAGTGGTATGTTGTATTTGAGACTTAACTTTATCATGAACCTCTTTCATAGCTATAGAAAAGTGTTTTGCCTCTGTACTAATTGGTTCAGTATGAGGAATCTGTCTTAGTTCAAGCACTCCCCTTGGGTTCTTCCCATAAACAATCTGAAAAGGTGACTTTTTGGTGCTCCTATTAACTATGTCATTATATAAAAATTCAGCTTGAGAAAGTATTGAATCCCATTTCTCTCCATGTTGTTTTGTGAGGCATCTTAGGAGATTCTCTAATGACCTATTACCAATTTTTTTTCCCCACCTATTTTTGGATGATAGGCTGATTAAAATGATAGGTTTATCCCTAATTTCTGACACAAAGTCCTCCAAAAATAACCAATAAATTTGACATCTCTATCTGATACAATATTTATAGGTAATCTATAAATTTGAACTATCTCTTTGTACGAAATATGTACAATATAAGATGCATCACTGGTGAACTTACATAGAAAAAAGTGTGCCATTTTACTAAATCTATCCAAAACAAAAAAAACACTATCAAATCCTCTTTGGTTCTTGGGCAATCCAAGGATAAAATCCATGCTTACATGCTCCCTTGGTCTTGATGGAGTGGGCAAAGGTTGATATAAACTGGCATTTGTACTCCTTCCTTTGGATCCTTGGCAAATAGAACATGTCTCTATAAACTTTGTAACATCAACTTTTAGCTTTTTCCAAAAGTAGTGTCTTCTTACTAGCTCCCGTGTCTTATCTAATCCAAAATGACTAGACATAGCACCAATGTTCCTTTCTTGGATGGTATTGGTTCTCATTGAACACTTAGAAATGCATAACTTTCCTCCTTTGAAGAGAAGTCATTATTGCCAAAAAAAATCAAAATCATGATGGTATCTATCTTTTAAATCAAGACATACCTGATACACTTCCTCAAATTCTGCATCTATTTCCTACATGTCCTTAAAATCATCAATTCCAACACTCTTCACTTGAATTTCAGAGATAGTAAGCACTCTCCTACTTAGTGCATCAACAAATTTGTTTGCATCTCCTTTTTTGTGCTTGATAGAAAAGGTATAGGCTTGTAAGGTTTCAACCCACTTCATATGCCTATGGCATAATTTTCTTGGCTATGGATGAAGCTTAGGTCCTAGTTATCCGTGTAGATAATGAATTCTTTTGGAAGCAAATAGTGTATCCACTTTTTTGAGTGATTGGACCAATGCATAAATTTCTCGATCATGTGATGAATATCTTATCTTGGAGTCATTTATTTTTTCACTAAATAATGAAATGGGTCTTCCTTATTGACTTAAGACACCTCCTATGGAAACTAGACTAGCATCACATTCTGTTTGGAAAACTTTGTTAAAATCAGGGAAGTTTAGGACTGGATATTGGGATACCTTTTTCTTAAGGAGTCCAAAGACTTCATTGGCTTATTTATTCCAATCAAACTTACATTTTTTCCCCCTTGATATTATCTACGATAGGTGCACAAATCATGCTAAAAATTCTGATAAAATTTCTATAAAAAGTACCTAATCCCTGAAAACTCCTGACTGCGGAAATTATCCTAGGAGTGGGCCATGAAAGAAATGCATTTACCTTGTCTTTCTCCATCTTGACAGTACCCTTGGAGATCAAAAATAAAAGATATGTGAGTTCTTCTTTCATGAAAATTCACTTGTACATGTGTTGATCTTCAAGTTCTCCTCTTCTAACCTCTTCAACACTATATCTATGTGTTTCAAATAATTTTATCTTGTGCTGCTAAAAATGAGAATGTCTTCTAGGTAGACTACGAAAATTTTCCCTATGAAATCCTTGAGGACTTCATTCATGAGCCTTATAGATGTACTTGGGGCATTAGATAACCCAAAATCCATCACTTTCCATTCATAAAACCCCTCATTGGTCTTAAAATTTGTCTTCCATTCATCTCGTAGCCTAATCCTTATTTAATGGTATCTACACTTCAAATTAATTTTAGATAAATATCTTGCACCCCCCAAACAATCTAGCAGATCTTCTATTATTGGCATTGGAAATATATACCTTATTGTAATATTTTTTAGGGCTCTAGAATATTTACAAAGCCTCCAAGTTCCTTCCTTCTTTGATGCCAAAATAGCAAGTACTGCACATGGGATTGGGCTCTTTACAAATAGACTAGATTCAAGAAACTTTTGAATTTGTTTTGGCATCTCCTCATTTTGTTGGGGTGTTAATTTGTAGGATACTTATATAGCGACGGGTTTTCCTCATTGGTGGTAGACTCCTTGGCATGTCACCTGCAACAATACCATGATATTTGTGAAGAATGGTGACCATTTCTTCCTCCATCGTTGTTGTCTTCTTCTCTATACTTTGTACCCTCAAAATAGTAATATCTTTGTGTGTAGACTCACTAGTCTCAGTCATCTTTAATGGAAAATACTCCACCTTATCTTTAACAATAGGAATGAGTGCAAAGAAAGGGTCATCCTCACCTTCTACTGCCTTCAAGAACTCATTATTTCAGGCATCATCATTACCATAACTTCTTTCTCTTTAGGTTCTTCCTGATTTTTCTCTGTTAGTGGTAACAGTTCAATTATTTTACCATCTTTAGTTATGGTGTAGGTGTTTCTAACTCCATCACATTGGGATTTTAAGTTATATTTCTATGGTCTCCCAAAAAGTAACTGGCCCATGCATCCATCTTTACCACATCAACTAGTAATCTATCTTTATAGGCTCCAATATGAAATTCAACCCGTGACTGCTAGTCTACAAGAGTTTGTTGTCCTTTACTAATCCATAAGAATTTTTAAGGGCATCGATGTGGAGATCTTCAAAATTTCATCTTCTTAACCATTTTAAGAGAAATAAAATTCTCTTTTGAACCGGAGTCAATTAAGACTTTATACACCTTTCCTCCAGCTTTATAGTTTGTTCTAAAAAGTGACTTCCTTTGAGGTGGTTCCTTGGTGATTAGTTCTTATAGGATTTTTCTCCTCAACATAAGTGCTTCTCCTTATTCTGGATACCCATAGGAGTTAAGATTATTTCAAGGGTCATGTTCTACGACTAGATGTGTTCTCCTCTCTCCTTGAGAGATAGACCCTACCTTCTCCACGAGCTTGTAAGCCATATGTCATTCTTGGTTATAAATAAAACACTTAATGGGTCCAATACCTCTTCCTTGTGGCCTTCCTTTGAAATTTGGTCTTCTCCCTCTAAGATTCCCTCTAAAATTATAAGTCTTATTTGATTCTATGTGATTCTTGAAATTTTAAATTTGGTCCTCTTCCTCTTGAATGACTTCTTCCTCTGAATGATTGTATGCCCTTGCCTCTATTTTTTTGATCTTGTCTTCTCCTAAACTTTTCTTCCACCTTGAAAGCTAGTTGGTAAAATGTTGACACTATATTGGTGCTCAACAATTGTAACTCTTCTTGAATATTCATTCTCAAGAAATTTAGGTGCCTTACTATCTTGACACATCCAGGCTCTGTGATTCTTGATTTGAGACTCAACTTTGAAAATTCCACAGTATAGGTACTAATATTCATCTATCTTTGTCTTAGGTTTTGTCTCTTTTGATGTAATTGAATCTCATAGTCTTCTGGAATGTATGTATCCTTCACCATTGTAACCATCATCTTCCATGATGTGATATTCTTATTGTCATATTTAGCTCTTTCCTCTTGGATGAAACTCCACCAAGTTAATGCTTCTCCCTTCAGCTTAGACTTTTCCACTCTCACCTTTTGTGGTGCAGTGATCCCTTTGTGTATATATACACACATACACACATTTGTGTATATACACACATATGTATATATACACATGTACACACACCATACATGTGTATATATATAGACATATACACACATGTGTATATACACACATATACACACACCATATATGTGTGTATATATACACACATACATGTATGTATATATACAAACATGTGTATATACACACATACATGTTTGTATATATACACACATGTGCATATACATACATGCGTATATACACATGTGTGTATATACACACATGTATATATATACATCCTTATAGCAATATAATATACATCTTTATAGTCACGGATCCCACGAAATATTAAATTTGCTTTTGTAAAAATTGGAATTGGAATTTGAAATTCCAATTCCACCTATTTAGGTGGAAGATGATATTCCCATTTTAGGGACAAAATCAGAATTTCGGAATTCCAATTCCATTTTTTTCCAAGAACCCAAACATGGAATTTGGCATTATCAATTCCAATCCAATTCCTGCTGCCAAACAGGCATGTCGTGTTCCTGCCCTGCAAAGTCCACTTGCTGTTTGTGGTCGTTCAATCACAATTCTGATCGCATCAAAACATGGGCTTCTTCCTCGAAGGAACTCTTCATTTCACAACGTGCCATTTTCAGTGTAGGATTGACAAATTATAGTCATTCAAACGACAGGAATCACGTTCACACCTTGTGGAATTCGACTTAAAATAACGAGTCTGATAAAAAGTACAAGCCAAGGAAACAACGATGCAATTGCATTGCAGAATATCAAATGTTTGAATGGCCACAAACATT
>MU227805.1:377179-416465 GCA_018584345.1 Thuja plicata
TATATATATATATATATATATATATGGAAAGTAGGCTGTGTTGTGGGTCGACATTCTTTCCAATCTACGAATTATCCTTCTTATTAGATTTTAATATGATAAGGTGATACCATCTGCCCCGATGTTAGCCAGCTTGTAAGACTAGAGCCTGGGAATGAAGGGAATTGAGTTAAAAGGGATATGCTATGTTTTACGATTAGAGTCTTTGGGATAATTATGGATGGGCTAGGCTCCTTGGAGTGATTAGTCCTTAGGAGCTGAGGGCTTATAGATATAAACTTTATTTGTCCATGCATCTAATAAAATCCACCTATCTCATGTGAGATTTCTTAGTTTGAAACTAAGAGTCTGATGAGACTTTATAGTGGTTGTCAATAGCTAAATTAGAAAGCTCATCTGCACGTCCATTGCCTTCTCTATATATATGTTTATAGTAATCTTATCAAAGAATTTACACAAGAGAAGTGCAGATGATAGTAGAGAGTCCAATCTTTGATTCTGGAGAGAGCCCTTCCTCAATGCATTAATAATAATAGCAGAATCCCCTTCAATAGCCAAATTCTTTATACCTTGTTATTTACTAATGGTCAAGCCTTATATCAAGGCTTCAAGTTCTGTCCAATTGTTTGTTTCTCTGCCTATAAATCTTCTACTCTTAGCAATTTCCTTTCCCTGTGAGTCATTAATAGTACATCCAATCCCTGCCAATCCAGGATTGCCTCTTGAAGATCCATCAAAATTAATTTTATACCAACCATCAGAAGGTGGAGATGATTTGCAAGCTTTCCTCAAGATTGAGGAACGGTCATGCCCTTGGCCAATAAAGGGAGGAAGTTTCAATCTTAACCATTTATTTCTAGTTTTATCATCCTAGGGTGTCATTGTTGCCTCCTTTTGATTTCTTAGCATAATTTTATTGTTAGGAAATTCTATGATAGAGATTTCAATTTTGTTAATAAGGCTTGAGATATCGATCTTAGAGTCCTGAAAAATATGTATGTTCCTTTCTTTCCATATTTCCCATAGGACAATAGGAGGGGCCGAAGTCCATAATAAACTGCAAATGCTATCTCTGTATAATTGTGTCCATGAAAGGAGGAAATCATATGTAGACTTTGGAAATGCAAATTTCCAATCTAGTTTTAAGCATAGGCAATCCCAAATTTTTCTGGAGAAAGGGCATGCAAAAAGAAGATGGTCCATATTTTCCTCCTGTTTTTCACATAACACACATCTACTTGGGTCAGGAAAGCCCATTCTCTGAAACCTATCACCTGTGAGAATTCTCCTATTCCAGACTAACCAAGCAATGAAACCTGCTTTAAGAAAGGTGTTCTTACTCCAAATAAGATCAAAAGGAGGGTTAACATTAGGGCCAATTATTTTAGACCTAAGATAATTGTATCCATCTTTTATTTTATATACCCCAAATTTATTTTCATCCCAAATTAATTTATCCGGTTTAATATGAAGAAAGGGTTTCCTAGCAGTCAAGATTGAGAAAATCTTATCTTCCTCATCCTTTGGGAAATGCATACATCCTCTATCCTTCCATTTCCAACCATCCCCTTGTCCGAAGTTACAAGTAACGTAATCTTTAACCTTAGAGCCCTAGTTAGCTTCTAAAATGCCTCTTGATACATTCCATTTACCTAATTCATTAATTGCTTGATACCCTACCCATGAATCAGACCAAATCATGGCTTCATCCCCCTGACCAAGGTTCCATGTTAACTTTTCTTTTATAATAAATCTACAATCTAGTATAAAATTCCAAATTCTGGAACCTTTGGGTGGATTTTTCTCTCTACAAATATTGATGGGGTTAGGTTGATTTAGATATTTATGGGATAAGATTTTAACCCACTTGAGGTTGGGATTATTAAACATTTTCCATACTAAATTCTCTCCAAAGGCTTTGCTCTAAATTTTAAGGTCTTTGATTCCTGTTTCGCCCTCATGTTTAGGCTTACATACCTTTTTCCTAGGATAAAAGGGTTGTTTTCTTTTTCTCCTTAGAGCCTTGCCAGAAAAAGGTTCTCAAAATTTTATTAAGTTAATTTCTTTGATTAACAGGAAGGTCAAAGAAGGTTAATTGATAAAGGGGAATTGCTGAGAGAACCGATTGGATCATAATAGCTCTTCCTGCCGAAGATAACCATTTACCTTTCCACGATGACATTCTACCTCTTACTTTCTCTATAGTGTGATTCCATAACGCAGATGATCTAGACCCTATTTCCAAATAGAGACCTAAATATTTACACAGAAGAGTTCCTTTTTTGAAATTCAAGACATTAATAATTTATTGTTGTAGAGGTTGAGCAGTGTTGAAGAAAAATACTTCAGATTTCTCTTTATTGATTTCTTGTCCTGAGGCCGATGCATACCGGATCTAAAATATGTTTGAATTATTTAGCTTCTTGAATGGAGGTGTTCCCATATAGCATACTATCATCAAAAAATTGTTGATGGGGAGTGGAATCAACATTAATGGTAATTTGGATACCCTGGATTCTACTGTCATCTTTAGCTCTATTTATAGCCCGACCTAGAGCTTCGGCCATGATGATGAAAAGAAATGGGGAGGTCAAGTCCCCTTGACAAATCCCCCCCGATATCCCAAAGAATCCTTGATGGATCCATTAACTAGAATTGAGAATTTCAGGGAAGAGATGCAGGTAAAAATTAAGTTTACCCATCTCTTTTCAAAATTGAAAGCTAGCAAACACTTCTGAAGAAAAGACCAATCTACTTTATCATAAGCTTTCTTTATGTCTAACTTAATTGGCATACTCAATTTTTTATTAGTTTTAACTGAATGCATTTCCTCGTGTGCAATAATAATTCCATCATAGATAGATCTTCATGGGACAAAACTAGACTGCTCCTCACTAATTATGTCTGGGAGGATTTTCTGAAGTCTACTTGCCATTATTTTTGAAAAAAGTTTATATAGTGTATTGCATAGAGAAATAGGTCTAAAGTCATTAAATTTTTTTGTTTTTTTGTTTTTTTGGGATGAGAGCGATAAAAGTATAGTTGACCTCCTTTAGGATGTTCCTTGAGTTTCTAATACCATCGAAGGCAACAGTAACCTCATTACCTATAAAACTCTAGGATTTCTAGTAAAAACAAGTCGGGAAGCAATTAGGGCCTGGGGACTTGTTAGGGTTCATTTTCTTTAGGATATTTTCTAATTCCTCTTTCGTGAACCTGGATAGAAGCTGTATATTTTTCTCCCTGGAAATACTTTTAGGAATGTTTTCTAGGATACTATTTTAGTTGTCTATATTTGGCATTCCATCATTTTGATAAATCTCTCTGAAATAGCTTACCGCTTCATTAGCTATGCCTTTAGGATCCTCAATCAAATTGTTGTCCTTACCCATAATGGAAGTAATCCTATTGATGCATCTTCGTTTCTTAGTGCTATTATTGAAGAATTTGGTGTTTTTATCTCCCTCGGCCAACCATGTTTCTCTAGACTTTTATCGCCAGAAGACCTCTTCCTTAGCCAACACCTCCTCATATTTTTTTAATAATTCCTTTTCTTCTTCATACAAAATAGCATCCATACCTTGCTCTAAAATCTTATCATTAAGGGTTTTTAATTTATCATCAATATTGATTTTGGTATAAAAAAATGTTACCAAATTTCAATTTATTCCATGATTTTAGTCTTAGCTTAATAATTTTGAGTTTGTTAACTACCTGAATATTTTTAGAGCCAGAGATATCAATCCCATTCCACCATTCATTAATCATTTCTAAGAAGCCTTCACTCTTTAGCCACATTTGTTCAAATTTAAAAGGACAATTTTTTGGGCTTTTACCCCTAATGATTTTAAGTTCTACATGGAAATGGTCAGAGCCAGATAGGGGTAAAAATTTAGCAGATAATGTGAAAGGGATCTCAGCTAAGTTATTCTTTAAAAAGAAACGATCCAATTTTTCTTCTATAAAACTAAAGCCCTTACATCTATTGTTCCACGTAAGCTACTCCACTAAAGTAGCAATCTCGTAAAGATTATTTCTATTAATCTAATCATTAAAATCTCTAGCAACCCTGGAAACATGACCTACACCTCCTCTTTTTTATAATTACTTTTTTATTGTGCTGAAATCCCCTCCAATAATGACTATATCTTGAGAAAATTCAAACATTTTCTTTTCCATTTCATACCATACTCTTTCCTTGTCTATATTTAGTATAGGACCATATACAGTTATAATACATAATTTTAAGTCACTACACAAGCTATTTACCAAGCCACAAAACCAATTTAGGTGGTCATCCAATTTTGATAGAGAAACCGATCTCGGGTCCCAAATGATACCAACACTACCTAAAGCTCCCAAGGAAGGTAGACCCCATATTTCCTTAACACCTAGTTTCTTATTTAGGTTTCAGAGTCCTATTTGATCTAATTTTGTTTCATGTAAGATAATTACATCTGAATTACTATTTGAAATACAGTGGAGGAGGATCCCCTGCTTGTTAGGGGCATTTAGACCCCTAAAATTCCAGGTTAGGACATTCATAATGCCCTCAGAAGGAACTTCCCCTTCCCTGCATTAAAGATATCAGTAAGATTAACCTATTTTGTTGCTTGCCCAACTAAAGATCTCAACACTTGGGGTTTATTTCCTGCCATGTTTCCTAATGATCTTAGCACAATCAAGGATATTTTTACCCGATAGGGAGGAGTCAATGCCTAAGATCAAGTTATCTTCCTTCGTAGGATGATCATCCTCCTCCATAAATTCCTCTAACTCATGTAAGGTTAAAGGAAAATCCAGCGCCAGACATTCCTTTATCAAAATCTTCCTTAGTCGATCAATTTCTTCTTTATCACAGATTTCCTCCAAAAACTTCTCGATCAGATCCTCCACTAAATCATCAAAAAAATATTCAGATACTATACTAACTTCCCTTTTCTTCTTACTTTCAGAGTCTGTAGTTTCCACTTGTTCATCACGGGATGGAATGTTACTGGTTAATGGAGCCGAGGAGGAAGAATCAACATCTTCATCGTTACTCTCCAAATCAACATCTTCAATTCGGAGCCTAGGTTTATCCAAGTTCTGGTTATCTAAGGAGAAAACCTTAATCACAAGGTGGTCTGAATCTATATCCACAGATAAATTCCACTTTTCTGGAATAGAAATAACATCCAAATTTCGTACCTTACTCACAATTTCAAAACCCCCAGTGTTGGGATGAAATTCAATGCCAATATTAACATTAATACCTGAATTCAAATTAACTGAGAAAATTGGGGAATGAATCGAGCTATCTATGGTTTTCCTCCTAGACTCCTCCTGGATCATCTTAGTCATAGAAAGATCATTAGTAATGCATTCTTTTTCCTCAAAATCGTAATTGATAATTTTAGGGTTAATAGTGATCGACCTAGATTTGCAAGATACTTCCAAAGGAGTATTTAGTTTTTTATTAAGTTTCATACTAACAATAATGAATTTCTCTACATAGGATTTATCAAAAGCTACATAACCTTTAAATTTTCCTAGTCCATTGCCTATCTCGTGAAGGGATTCATCATCAGAGAGTTTGTTGGTAAATTTTTAAGCAAAAATACTTTCTCAACCATTAGGTTATCCAGCTTTGTCGGGATAAACAAGGTAAACCAATCTAGGGTAAAAAAAACCCTATGTTTCTAAATTTTGAACAAACTTCAAATAAAAGTTTCTCTTTACTAGAGAAATCCACATACAAAATGTTTTCCTGAAGGATAGTGATACATAACTTATTGTCTAGCTACCCTTTCAACCATTTTGCAATAGTGCCTGTCGAAGCCCCTATTCCATTCCACCTGCAAAATAAGCCAAACTCCGCACAGATCTTTTCAATCCTTCCTACTAGATCATTTTTAATAAATATCTCATTCCTCTGATTAGGGTTAGTATAAGTAATATCCTTACTATTATTAAGCATTTGTGAAGATTTATTTACCTCATTATCCATTTCCTTTTCTAAATCTTTGATTCTTCTATGAGGAGGGGAATAGACCTTACTAGTAACAGAATATATTGAGAAATAAAGTTTATGTGATACTTATTTTAAAAATATTATGTTTATAAATAATTATTAATATTTTAATCTTTATATATTTAATCAAATTTGAGGTAAGAGGTAAGAATTTTTATTACTACAGTTGGACCATTGAACTCAACCTATTGCAAGAATTATAGAATGCCTATCAACTTCCATAAAAAAAATATTGTTTATATTTATAATTAATGATATCAATATTATAATAACACTATTTATCTCAATTTAATGAACGTCTAAGAGTCTAATCTATTACAAAAAAATTCTTTTAGATCATTTTAGAATCTTGTGTGATCAATAAGAATCATCATGAAACTAATGTGTTTCATGGAGTTGATAAAAGGGATAGTAGAATGATAAAATTTCCCCCTAAAATTTAATCACTTCCACATTCTATGTCTTTGAATCTTTAGAGGTGAAGAGTAGAACCATAGTAAAGGAGGTTGTTAACTTGGAATGTGAATTAATTCTCCTAGGACAATTTTGTTGGTGAACAAATTAATGGTGACATGAACAAATTAACGGTGACATGAAATATCAAAGGAAAAAATTGTGAACATATAAATAGCCTATATATAATGATGTTATAGATTTAAGTCATTTGATTCCATTGAATTGTAAAGGATAAAAAGGTATTTTGTATCCTTAATGGTTATTCTATATGCAACCAAATTTGTCATAAGAATCTATGAATACCATGACATAATATTATGTTAGACAAAAAATATATTATTGACTTATAATTTATAGTAAAAGTTCGATAATATTTGAATAATAACATTTGTTTAAGATATTTAGTGGTCATTTTGATTCTTTTTTAGGAAATTGACTAGGAATAATCTAATGGAGTACAAATATAGTCTGCAATAATATGGTGGTGATCATTACATGGGAATGAGTGCATGAAAATAATAGAAATAGAGTGGAATAGGGGTAAATAGGTTTAGAAAAATGAACAATAAAAAATAACCTCGTTTATATTTGATTGCAACAATCAAACTTCAATAAATATGAGCACAAAACTAATTTATAAATAATAACCATATAATGATTTCACCATTACAAATCAATTTTTGAAAATTTAAATTTTACTTCTATATTTATATATACTTAAAGGCATCAAAGATTAGATATTTACTAAATAAAATAATAATTTAATAATTAAGAGTAGTGTTGGTGTAATTGTTTAATTTATTTACACTTAGGCTTTTAGGCCTACTTAGTCATCTATCTTCATTTGATACTTGTCTACACAGGTCATCATCATTTAGGAGTCTACTAGAGATGTGTCGATTTCATTTCGACACATTATCCTAGTTTCTTGGGCAGTTTTGCCACCACTATAGTTCTTTCCTCCTTTCATAATTGGACTTGGATGTAATTTTTACCTTTATGTTATTTACTTCTCAAAAGAATCTATGGTCGACCTTAGTCTCTTATAATGTTGTTCTGCTTCTTATTATCTCTCAAATATTGATTGTCTCATTGTACTAGAGCTGATTTGAGATGCTTTTAGCCTACAATGCAAACTAAGGGAG
Organism: Thuja plicata; assembly: GCA_018584345.1. Taxonomy (NCBI): domain Eukaryota; kingdom Viridiplantae; phylum Streptophyta; class Pinopsida; order Cupressales; family Cupressaceae; genus Thuja; species Thuja plicata. The sequence continues at coordinate 384,794 of MU227805.1, forward strand.
GTTTTGTATGTGCGGGTCATGGTTCTCTGTGTAGTTTTTGGATTCTCTGTGTAGTTTTTGGATTGGCACATCTCTGCTAGCCACTGTGATGTCCCATGGAAGCCCTTGCACGAATCGACACCCTCGGCACGTTGCATCTTCAGTTCGATGCCATCAATAAAGACCAGATATGGTTGTGGAGATCTCCCTACGGCTTGGCTCACAATCTTTATTAGACAGCGACCACATTGATCAAATCACTAGGCAAAGATCGGGTATCCCACCCTGTCGGCAACAACATTTGAGCATATGACGAGTGAATCCGACCTTTTTTGCCCAACCTCTAAGTGTGTAGCCCGTGCAACACCTTGGCCATTTGTGTCGTTGTGTTAGACCCGCATTTGAAACCCCTCTGTGCAGCTCGTAGGTCCCTCTGTGCAGCTCGTGTAGGTCGTGGGCCCTCTGTGTCATTGTGCACTTATGATGACATATGAAAGTAGGGTGGGTGATGACATGGATGGGAGCACCTTTTTGAGAGTTTAGCCCTTGGTCACATGGGATTTTAGAGGTGGATTAATTTTGTAAGGAAAAAAAATCGTTTGTTCATAAATTTTGCTCATGAATTCAAAATTGAGTTTTGTTTTTTTGCAAAAGTGCATGTTTTTTAATATCTTACAACTCAAATGATATATCTTGTGTATGATTTCAGCATTTTGAGTGGATACTAATTCTACAATATATAACAGAAATCTAGTTTTGATTACGTTATGATTAATGTCCATAATTTTTTCATAATGCAATGCTCACTTGCAAATCAACTATTGCTTCACAGATTACAAACAAAAATTGATGCAATTCTAAATGCACAAATCTAACAAATAAAAAATTGTATTGTATAAAACAAAGAAAAAATAAAATTTAAAAAGTAGAACACATGGAGACTATAAACAAATTTCAATAAAAACGAAATGCTTTCAAGATATAAACAACAATAATAGTTCTTGAAAACATTGCTTACAAATCAATCATAAAAAGGAAAAATAAGCCACAATAATAATGGAAAAGCTTCCCCTGCTCATCATCTACCCCACCCACCACAAAAGTTTGACCAACTGTATACATACCTGTCCTGCATACAAAATTGTTGCTTTTCTTAAAATGATTCAATAGCTTTCTTTGACCTGTCATTTAAAATATTTCTAAACATTAGAAACTCCATATATTTTTGCTGCACAGGTCCCAGCAAAAACTATTACCAACGTGATATTGTCTGAGCCTAGCCGATAGATATGGTCTCATTACAGGCAGACTGTACCTATATAAATGTTTTTAAATAAGCCTATTTATCTAAGACTATTTTATCTAGTCATAGTAATTAGCTGATCTAAGACTATTTTATCTAGTCATAGTAATTAGCTGATTACAGACTTGCTGTGAAGACCTATTCAACATTGAAACATGTTGGAACAAAAATAGACATAGACATAGTCAGATTGTGGCTTAAAAAATCCTGTCAAGGAAAATAAGAAAATAAACAAATTATCTAGGTTCCGATAACACGCACGGCTCAGATGAGAAGATAGACAGCTGATAAGAAGTAACTGTTGACCCTAGTTTGGAACATCATTGAAAGTGTCTGTTAAACCCTCCAACGCCTGCACCACAATGGACATCGCTGGTCGCCTCGTAAAATTCTCCTGTACACACCACATTCCCACTTTTAACAGTTTATCTGCCTCCTCTTTTACGCCAAGTATTTTCTCATTTTCAAGTCCCGGATAGACCAAATCCATTAACCTTCCTTCCTGTGCCTTGACTTGTAACATTGGAAATAAGCCTTGATCTGAAAGCTCCCTGCTTCGTTTTCCGCTAACAATTTCTATCACCATAACGCCAAAGCTAAATATGTCTGCTTTTTCTGTGAAATGCATGTTCAACAACTCAGGTGCCATATACCCTGGTGTCCCTCTTAGCATGGTTATCACTTCACTTTGCTCTCTGTTGACCAGCTTTGCTAACCCAAAATCTGACACTCTTGCATTGAAATTTTGATCCAGGAGAATGTTCTGAGGCTTGATGTCGAAATGTATTATCTGTTCTCGACAATCTTCATGTAAATATGTTAATCCTCTGGCAATATTCAGAACTATTTTATATCTAGTCTTCCAGTCCAGCAAATCTTGATGCATATTGTTTGAAAATATCCACTTATCAAGAGACCCATTTGGTAGATGCTCGTATACAATCATTCGATGAGCCTTTTCGGCACAGAATCCTTTCAGTCTTACTAAATTAAGATGATCAATTTTTCCTAATGTTTCGATTTCTGCCCGGAATTCCCTTTTCCCTCGTCCTGCTCCATCAAGGCACTTCACTGCTATCTTTGAGCCATCAGCCAAAACACCTTCGTAAACTGAACCAAATCCCCCGCTTCCAAGCTTCATACTAAAGCTATTTGTAGCATCCTTTAATTCTTGGAATGTGTAACGCAGAGGTAAGCCGTCTTCCCAATCTACGTAATCGTCCTCCTCCTCATCATCATCTTCATCGTTTGCTTTCCGCTGTCTGCGATTTTGAGACTTATTTATCCACGCCCACAATAAGATTAAGAGAGCTATTGCTCCGCCTACTGAAGCACAAGTGATGACGACAATTGAGGACTTAAAACCCTTGGACCTTGACTGGATTTTAATATAAGCAGTGGAATTGTAAAACTGATCGACTGGGCTCATACTTGTCATAGAATACATATTGGACTCTAGATAACAATAACCACTAGAAAAACTGGTCCCGTACCTGAAAAATGCAGCTTTGCAAGAGCAGTTCTCGAGGCAGAGTGATTTACATTCATTGCTTGACACCGAGCCTGGCGTGGAAGAATTTTCATAGAGATATGTAAAATAGGCAACGTGCTCCAGCTCCAAAAAGTAATGAGCTTGACGCCTACTAGTCTGTAAGCAAACCAGAGGAACGCGCGGAGCACATCCAGAATTGGGTTCTGTGACATCAGTCGGTTTAAAAGCATTGCCATCTCCTGGACACCTGCACTGACCGTTTGTGCAGATACCATAGTCTCCGCATGCTCCTGGAGAATGACACTCAGGCACTGATTTCATTAACGATGGCGCATAGTCAAGCGAAGCTCTTCCTTCTGTTTCTTGGACTGAGCAGGCTTTTAAAATCCCATCTGAATCCAATTTAAAGTAAAGGCAGCCATTGGGTGTTGATAGACTAAATGACGGCGATCGGCGTCCTGGAGGATAATAACTGATGGACTGATTGTCGAACTGGCTATAGGATAACTCAACACCTACAGGTGTCGCGGGAAATCTGTAATACATTTCCGCCGGTGCAGAGGCTGTAAACATAGCAAAGCCATCGTGAAGCAAGGTACAATAGAAACGACCTTGGCTTGTATTCTTTGGAGAAATGTTTGCAGTAAGCTTCTGTCCCACCTTGAACTTCTGCCCGCGCGGTAGGGTATCAGTGTGGTAATCAAAAGACTGCCAGATGATCCCACCAGAGGTGTTATAGAGAACAAGATTCCCTGATTCCTGCATCACCATCCTTTGAAAAACATGGGTAGAAGTATTTGTAGACCAGACAAGAGTACCATCTGAGTTCCTCAATACAAGATCTCCAGTGGAGGTGAGTGTAAGGGCTGCGTTTGCTTGCACCATCTGATCTCTATTTGAACTCCACAACATTTGCATATCAAACAGCCTATCATCACTGGCGTAGACAATAAAGAAAGTTGCAAAAAGGTAGCCTGTTTCACAAGGGCTGCCATAACAGAAGAATCCGCATCCAAACTGCAGATTCATATCATTGTATGAGACATTGGTGCTCAGAAGGATCGGTCTGACGAGTGCATCGTTGGAAACAGAGGGTGTGAGGAAATCTAGAGAGTGGATATTGTTCATCCAAGTTCTGCCTCCATACGCAGCTGTGGGAGTACTAGAAAGCCTCTCTGCAAACAGTGAGCGGGATATAAGAAAGAGTGGGAGAAGTAGCGAAAACAAGGGAGAGGACGAAACACAATCCGGTATCATTTTTCAAGGCAGCAGTTCTGTCCAAGATAGGAAGCACAGAATAATAACATGACCGAATGAAAATTCTTTACTGGCAATTATTAGGGAAGCGAGGAGTTGAGTTAAACCATAACGTCAAGTTCAAGAAATCAATGATATTGAAGTAAAAGTCACTTGGGTTGGTATAGACTACAAAACCTAAATAAGAGACGAAAGGTATGGCTTTACAAAGTCTTCGACAGCTGTCAGGAAAGGTACGCATTCCCCAATAAAATAAGATTGCATTCATTTCGCTGCGGCAAAGTCAAGTGCATATGGGATTTTAATTTCTATTTCATCTAGAAATAATGCGGTGTAATGGCCCAAGCGAACACATGGTTAGCGACGGATAGGTGACAAAGAACCGAATAAACATTTCTATTTTTGTGGTATATGAGATATCCACAGTCTCGAGGCCTTGTAGCCACACAAATGTTTTATTTATTTAATTAAATAAATTAATATATAATTAATCTGTATTTCAGATAAAATTCAAACATTTGATTAGATTTCTAAATATATATTATATCATATTTATTTGAGTTTCAACTAACTAATAGAAATGATTAAATATGCATTTTTATGTCTTATCAAATGTTTAGAATTTATATGAAATATTAATTAATTATATATTAATTTATTTAATTATGTAAATAAAGCATTTGTGTGATAATAAGACTTGAGATTGTCGGTATCTTCTATGTAACAAAATATAAATGTTTATTTCGTTCCTTTCATCTATGCATTTCAGATCAACAAACACATGGTCAATGACACATACGTGAAACAAATGGAATAAACATTTTTGTTTTGTTGCATACGAGATACCGACATTCTAGACTCCTGTAGCTACACAAATAGTTTATTTACATAATTAAATAAACACATATATAATTAATTACTCTTTCAAACAAATTTTAAAAATTTAATTAGATGTCTAAATACTTATTTGATCGTATCAATTAGTTTCAACTAACTAATAAATGTGATCAAATATGCATTATAATGTCCAATCAAATGCTTGGAATTTATCTAAAATATTAATTAATTATATATTAATTTATTTAATAATGTAAGTAAATCATTTGTGTAGTTACAAGACCCTGGACTGTTGGTATCTTATATAAAATAATACATAAATTTTTATTCCATGCGTGTCACGTATACATCACCAGTGAACACATGATGAACAACACATACATGAGAGGAATGGAATAAACATTTATGTTTTGTAGCATATGTGATAATGACAGTCTCGAGTCTTATAGCCACATAAATGCCTTATTTACATAATTAAACAAATTAATATAACTAATAGATATTTAAGATAAATTACAAACATTTGATTAGATGTGTAAATACATATTTGATCACATTTATTATGTTTCAACTAACTAATAAATATGATCACATTATTTTGATGTCTAAATATATTATGTTTATAAACTAATGTAGATAAAGTTGTTTTTATATAAGGAGGTAATATTTTTTTTAAATAGACATACTTTAACTATATAATTAAAATATTTTCATCAAAATGGTTAAAAAAAGTATAATCATTTCAATAATACTATATATTATTCTATTTATTTCAGTTCATAATTTATAATTTTTCTTTTACAATTTCACGTAAAAATGAGATACATTATTCTTTTATTGACAATTTTTAATGAATTTATTATTTATTTTATATTCAATTAAATTATATGGGTACATTTATAACACTTGCTAAAAACAAGAATAATAAATAATCATCTAATAAATATTAAATATTTTGTAGATGAATTATTTTTATTTTTATTTTTTTAACAAAGTGGTTGGGCCACTAAAATTTCTTAACAAGGAAAGAGAAAATACATGAAAGAAGAGGATAGATGGAAAACTCAAAATATTCCGCCCTTCCACCTATATTACAAAACCCAAAAATAGCTAGAAGCCCTAAACCAACATTTCAAGTTGTCATCGCTACGAACACTTGAAGCCAAAGTATACAATATAGATCTCCTTGAGCCAAAAAAGAAGTAAAAGGAAAAAAATTAAAATTGCATACCCTTTCTCTTTAAAAAAATAGAAAAAGAAGCGGAAAGAGAGAAATCGGGAAATAAGAAAAGGGAAGAAGTCAACAAATTAATCCATTTCATCTTTAATAAGATTAAAGTCTAGCCACTCCATGAACTCAAGCTGGTCTCAAAAGAAGATTGGATGATAGGAAAAATAGGAAGAGGAGGCTCTAAGAATTTATTCTTCAAAGTGAATATCCTATAGATGCCTTTGAAGTGATTAAGACCAAGAGCCAAGAGGGAACAATTTTTTTCTCCATAACTTCTCCAATCTTCTTAATAGTATCCTAATGATGGCCACATACAAGACCAAACTTAATAGCTTTTGGGAATTCTGCAAGATCATCATATGCAATAATGTCATAGAAAGCAAAACAAACCCCAAAGGGACATAAAGTAGTATAATTTAGTATTATGAAAAACCTGATTGAAGAGAATGGAGAGGGGCAATATGAACATGAATATATTTCATAGAAATCCCCTAAATCAAGAAGAAATATGAACTATTAAAATTATTGAGAAGACCTTTGTAAAAAGGAAATTTGAATTCATTTTGAGCCAATTCTTGTCTAGAACCAAAACACTTTCTTCTTCTATTGATGGATAGTGGAACTATAAAACCAATCAAAGTTTTTATGAGTCATAAGGAAAAGAGTCATTGTGTTCCCAATGCAAGTATGGGATAAGCACTCTTTAATCCAAAAGCCTTCAAGTAGACTCCTTATAAAATTGGAAATTTCTAGAAGAAATCTGTAAGTGTCAGAGATGTGATTGGAATAAGCCTAAAGTTTATATTTAAAAGCTAAGAGAACTAAATGCAAGTAGTTAGACAAATATTATATTAATTAAACTAAGGTAAGTGAGACTTGAAGTTGAAAGAATTAACTGAGAGAAATCAGTACAAATCCATCCCTTCAATGCCCATCATGTTATAAGTATAGAAACATAAGGAAATCAATGCCTAATATATTTAAAAGAATCTCCCAAAATCTTAATATGCCAACTAAATTTAGAAAGGGTTGTACCACTTTGTTAGATTTTTAAGGAGTATCTCATCTACAAAACTTTGGGCACCCATACTTCAAGAAAAGGATAGAATGATAATAGAAAATAACTAAACCACTATCAGGAGGGATAAAGCCAAAATTAGGCACCTAAAGGGCAACAAAGAACCAACCTTAGACAAGACCGAAGATGTAACCAATAGTGAAAGGTAACAACTAAGACAAGAAGGATGTTAAAATATTATAACACATAGATAAAAGATTAAACAAATGAGAGAGAGAAAATCATGAATAGATTTCTATTAATTGAATGAATAATTACAATAACAAAGAATTGTCTTATAGACAATTAAATTCCTAAAAAGAAAAAAAAAATGAAAAACCAAAAAAAAAGATAAGATTATCTAGAAATTTAAAATTGTCGATTTACAACCACTTTCCTAAATTAGTATACAACTAAAAAAGAACAACACAAAGATTATGCAAAGCTTATTTTAGTAGTTTGCAAACTGCTTTTATTTAAATAAAAAACTAAAAAGATCTAAGCTTTATTCCAGCACATATTTCATATGTTCAATCTCCCTCTAAATGATCAATGGAGGTGAGTCCCAACTAATTTATGAAAGCAATAAAACTCGTATTTGGAAGAGCTTTTCTAAATATATATGTGCAACTTGTTAAGATAAAGGACAAAATTGTAGCTCCACTTGCCCATCTTGGACCAAGTCATGAATGTAATGATGTCAAATTTTTATGTGTTTCTCTCTCGCATGAAATACAAGATTCTGTCATTACAATAGTGTTATTATTATCATAATAGATGGTGGTTTGAAATGTCTGAACCAAGTGAAGATCTCCCAATATCCATTTAATCCATACTGCTTGATAACTTGCTCATTTAGCTAACATGTATTCCACTTCTTCTGAATAAAGAGCCATTTTGTCTATTTTTTACTACTACAAGAGGCAACTGGACATAACAAAATGAATAAACATAACCACAGGTAGATTTTTTATGATCCATTTAACCATCCCAAACATAATCTTTTTAACCAATCGGCTCAAAATTATTAGTGGGAGAGTAATGAATGCCAAAATTGTCTGTACCACTTACATACCTCATAATTCATTTAGCATCCTACAAATGAGACTCATATGGAACCTACATGAACCGAGAGATGAGGCTCATTTAATGCATAATATCAGGTATAGTGGTTGTTAAGTACATGAGACTACCACCCAATATTCTATAGAAAGGAACATCAACTTTAGGACTTATATCTTCCTGGTTAATTTATCACCAAGGAATATGGGGGTTGCAACTTCTTTGCATGCCACCATTCTAAATTTCTTCAATAAATCAACAACATAGCTGGTTTGGTAAATATATATACCTTTTGATGATTGGTGTACCTTCATACCAAGAAAATAGTGCATGAGTCCCATGTGTCACATTTAAAACTCTTGTTTCATTTCTTCCTAAGACTTCTTCATTAGACCTTTGTTGTTACTTGTATAAATAAGATCATCAACATAAAGGAAAAGTATGAGAATGTCATTACCAATACATTGGAGATTCAAGGAGGGTTCAGAGTAGGTTTTTTTGAATCTTTCTTCATGAAATAACTTCCAATCCTAGCATACTAGGTATGAGGGGCTTTATTCAACCCATAAAGGGCTTTCTTCAACTTGTAGACTAAGTGTTCTTTTTCTGGAACTTCATAACCCATAGGTTATTCCACTTAGACTTCCTCATCTATATAGCCATTAAGGAATGCTAATTTTACATCCATCTAAAATATTGACCACTTATATTGTGTTGCAATAGTCATCATAATCTTGACTGTATAAAGTCTATTAGCCACAAGAGCAATGTTTTATGCACAATCTACTCCAGGATTTTTGACAAATCCTTTAACAACTAATCTTGCATTATATCATTCCACTGAACCATCAGCATGATACTTGACTTTATAAATTCATTTCACACCAATAACCTCCTGGTGATTGGGAATTTGAAATAATTTCCAAGTTTTATTCTTATGAATGGAATTCATCTCACAATTCCTAGCATTAACCCACACTTTTTATTTCACTACTTCTTCATACATAGAGAGTTCAATTGTAAAATAAGAAAATAAAAATTAATAACTGGATTAATATTTGCACTCCTCTTAAAAATATCAACCAAATTCGATACATTTCTTGGAGATGATGTTGGAGGTGATGGTGTGGGTGAATCTTCACCTAAGTTTATGCTACTAGTAGAACTAGGTGAACTTGGAGGACTAGAGATGGAGCTTGAGCTTCCACTTGAGCTTATGGGGAGAGGAGGAGCACTATTATTTTTCATGTTGATGATTATGGATGGATTTAGTTGCACAATATCTTTCCACTTCCATACTCCTCCATCATCAAAAATCAAATCCTGACTAACAAGACATTACATATTTTTGGTATTATATAATCTATATCCATTACTTGTAGTAGAATATTCCGCAAAGATAAAAAAGTTGGGATTTGGCATCCATCTCTTTCCGCTTTTGAACTCGAACCTGCACATATGGCAAGAAAACAATGACTCAAAGATGATCCATAGATTATTTTGACCACTCTAGGCTTCCTTTGGAGTAATGTTTTGCACTTCTTTTGTGGGACTACGATTAAGAATATATACAGTAGTGGTAACTGCACCTCCCCAACAATTGTTTGGGAGATTTTTTATTTGCATCATACTTTGTGTCATTTACATAATGGTATTGTTTCTTTCTTTCAGAAATATCATTCTGTTGAGGTGTATATGTGGTAGTAAGTTGTCTTTGTATGCCATTATTAATACAAAAACCAGAAAACTCATTATAAATAAACTCCCCCCCTCTATTTATTCTGAGTATTTTGATAGGATAGTCACTTTTTTTTTTAACTAATACTATAAAATTATTGAAGCATTCAAAGGGTTCAAATTTTTACTCAATAAAATAAACCCAAGTGTAGTGAGAGAAATCATCAATGAAAGTAAAAAAATTAAAGTTTCTTACCCAATTGTTCCACTTGCATGCCAACACAAATATCAGCATGCACATGCGCAAGAGGAGATTTGGCTCTCCAAGATTTGTTCACTGGAAACTTGTCTCGAGGATTCTTGTCAAGTACACATCCTCAAAAAACTATTCTTTTTCCTTGATTGGAGGAAGTTGTCCACCATATTATTCTTATTCAATAAGGTTTGCCCTTGAAAATTTAGATGACCATATCATTTACGCTATAACCATGAATCATCTATGGTTGATTTCAGTGCATTCAAATTACTAAAAACCAATGTGAGAGGAAACAAATTATTTTCAGTCATATTAGTCTTTTCTACAAGATGATGATTATTAGATTTATCAAATATTTTACTATAGTTATCTTCAAGCACTACTTTTTAGTTGTTTTCTACAAGTTTCCCAATACTCAAAAGTCTATGTTCTAACTTTGGCAGAAACAAAGTATTATGAATACAGGTAGTTTCACCTTGCTTAGTCTTGACTGCAAGAGTACCTTTTCCCATAAAAAAAACCTCCTTATCATCTCCAAACTTAACTTCACCCCTCATGGAATCATCTAATTGAACAAAAAGATCATATTTACTTGTCATGTGATTAGAGAAACCTTTGTTCAAAAACAAGACATCCTCTTGGTTTTCATTTGTCAAATTTCATACAAAGAGAGTATAATTTGGAGGATTAGCAAAAGACTCAGTGTAATTGGCTCTTGAATTATTCAATTTAGATTTCTTCTTTCTATAGTTAGATTCATAGTGACCATACCTTTCATAGTATCTACACTAGATACTCCTTCGATCCACCAAAAATTTCCCTCTTCCTCTATTATTTTCTCTTCCTCTTCCTCTATCTCATCATCTTCTTTTAGAAGAATATTCACCATGATATTTAGTAGTATGACAAGGAGGATACCTATGTTTATTTGTAATATTCAGAGAAGACTAGAAAGCCTATACCAAAATTTTTGTAGAATGTTGCATACACTCTTCATGAGATTGCAAAGAACCAATTAACTCTGCAACTTTGAGAGGAGTTAGATTCTTACTTCCTTTAATGGCTATCACCAATAGATCAAATTAAGGAGGAAGAGATCTCAAAATACTTTTAAAAATGGTTTATTCTATTATATTTTCTCTTTAATTCCAGAGTTGATTCACAATAACTTGAGCCCTAGTAATAAATTTATGAATAGACTCATATTTTTTCATCATTAAATTTTCAAATTCTCTTTGAAAAGTTTAAATTCCTTCCAATATAATTTTATATGTACCTTGATATGCAATTTATAGATCCTCTCATGCATCTTTTGATTTTGTCCTACTAGAAAGTTGAGGGAAAGTTGAGAAATCCAAGGCAGATTGAATGAACAAAAGAGTTTTGTTGTTCTTCTTTCTGTCTTCTTTGAGATGAGTCTATTATTGTGTTGTGCATGTATTAAATGAATTTTGATCTATAGGTTCTATATATCACACTTCAATATAATGTTAGAGTTCTTCAGATAAAAAAAAGAGTCTTTATTTTGATACTCTAGTAATCATAGTTATCTCCGGTAAATAATGGAAGTTGAAATGATAAATCTTTTCTATTAACTACATGGAGAAAATTTCTTCTCTTACATTACTACTTGCACAATACAAATTCTGCAACCTGCTCTGATACCAATTCAAAGGTTATAATTGAAAAAATAACACATAGCTACAAGATTAAATAGTTGAGAGAGAAAATCATGAATAACTTTCTATTAATTGAATGAATAATTACAATAACAAAGAAGTGTCTTATAGACAATTGAATTCCTCAAAAAAAAAAAAAAACTAAAATAATATAAAAATTAAAAAACTAGGGTAGCAATTTAAAATTGCTGATTTACAACCACTTTCCTATATAAATATAAAACTTAAAAAAACAAAGCTTATCCAAAGCTTATCTCACTAGTATGCAAACCGCTTTTATTTAAATTTAAAAAAAAAACTTAAAAAAAATAAGTTTTATTCCAGCACATCATTCATATGTTGAGATGTGATGTGAAAGAAAATAGTTGAAATTCAACTCACCCAAAAGAAAAATCATAATGAGAAACCCACTCAATTAAGAGGACATGACATTAATGAAAAAAAACATGCAAAAGTACCTATTGTGGGTCAAGAACAGACACCCCATTTTGGTCTTCTGACCATGGAAACCCCCCTTCTATTTTAGCTTTTTGGGTCTGCCCCTCTCCCTTTTCCTTGTAAGAGGTTCTTGAGGGGGCCTGTTGAGAAGAATACAGTGTTTTTTGGCCTCTTCGGCCTTTTGGCATTTTAGAGGACTCAAAGTCCTCCAAAATGTCGAAAAGGATGAAGGTTTGAGCCTGGCCCTTTCAGTGTTTCGGCCTTCAAAATGTCAAAAAGGCCGAAGGGTAGAACCTTCAAACTTTTCAGTGTTTCAGCCTCTGAAAAAAAAAAGGTGGATCATGCCAAAATTTAAGTGTTTTGGTCTATAAAATGCCAAAGATAGGTGACATCATCCATGAGATATTTAAACACTTAGTCGCTCTTTCTTTCACACTTGTGTTTTTCTCTCGCATGCCTCTCCTTGCTTCTCTGCACGCATTTTGTTGCTTCTGCTCGCCTTTTATTGCCAGTTTCTCCTTGCGCCCAAAGATCGTAGTCCTCCCCTCTACTTGGGCTTAACATGTAGGGTTTTGTCTTATCTTCTTTTCGAGCTCATGTTTTATGTTCTTCGGTCTATGAGGTTTGGTCTTCGGCCCAGTCAGGTCATGCTCCCTCCTAGGTCCCTAGGGTTTGCACCCTTGGACTTGTGTAGGGGTTGCTCTCCCTTTATGTCTTTTTCTTTTGGATTGTTTTAGAGTTAGGGTTTCTGGTGTCTCATCCTAGTCACAACTTTTTGGCCTCTGAAAGGCCGAAAACCTTCCCTTGGTACATTTCTTCTTCAACTAAGTGTAGTTCACACTTTTGGCATCTTCGGCATTTGGGACCTCCGAAACCTCCAAAACCCCAAAAAAGCTGAAGCGTCCGAAGACAAGGTCATCCTTCCTAAAGGTTTTAGAATTTCACACTTTGAAACCTTCTTTAGACTTTCACACTCTGAAACCTTCTTTAGACTTTTTCTCATCGAAAGCCCAAAATTTTTCATCAGCCCTCAAATCGTTCAAGATTTTTGGGTTTTCGCACCTCTATTCTCCACAAAAATTTTCGCACTCCGCAAGTCCAAAAGGGAGTTCTTTTCCATCAACCTCACCCTCCACATTTTTGGCCTTTTCGCACCATGACCTTGTCTTCAGGGTCTGAAATCTTGAAGCATCTGAAAGAGATAAAACTACATTTCTGGCTATTAAGAGCCCTTTGCTTCTAATTTTCTTAGTTAGTTTGTTTCCTTTCCTACCTTTTGTATTTTTCTTTAAATAAAGATACTGATACTTGCATGTTTATTTAAAGGAATGTCTGAGAAGAAAACACCATAACCAATGAAGTACCTATTCAAGGCTATACCTCCTTGGTCATATCAAACCTATTCAATGCAGCAACCCACCCAATAGCATTCATGTCCTCTGAGCTCATCATGACCTTAGCCAAACACTACAACCCAAATGAAAGGGTGATAAAAAATACATAAGGGCAAATAGTCCTTGAACTAATGCTAGACAATATGGAAGAGGCCTTCCATCTCCAGAAGGGCATAGGAAATTTCTATATATTCTATAGAGAAAATGGGCTGAGATGGTTCTAGAACAAGACCGAAGATAGTTAAGAGCTTGCAAATTGTAATGCCTCCAACAGCCTCTCACAAAGAAAAAATTAGATAAGATACATATCAGAAGGGGGTACGTAAAAGATGACATCCAGGCCATAGTAACATTAATAATCAGACTGTATGGTCTACCTCAATCCATCCAGCTTGATAACTAGATGATCTTATTGATAGAGAAGATCATGAACTACAAAGCCATGTTCAATTGGGCTACCATCCTAAGTGATAAATTGGATGAGAAACTAACCACAGTTAAGCAAAACCCAAAGTTCTACATGACTACATATATAGTGTACCTATTAGCATCATGAGAAGACCATCCAGGGCTCATAAAATGGGGAAACTTCAATGACCCAAATGCATGGCCTCATATTGTCTATCCACAACTTGTGAGAAGAACATATATTATAGAAGATAGCCCAAATTATAGGATAGTGAACAACGCCTTTATCTTTGCAATCATGAGATTCATAGAGGGTGACTTTACAAAGAGAATTCAGTAGAAGCAACTGCCAAAGTAAGGGCCATAGGGGATTATTACATATAGTTTAGGAATTTCACATACATATGAGTGGAAGGATCTACCCTATACCCAAAGAAGCTACCCAGGTACCCATCTGATTGGGTAATTAACCTAGAAATGGCCAGCCAGCTTATGGATGCATATGAGCACATCAAGCATAAGAAGAAGCAGTGCTGAGGGACTTCCCCATTTCCCTAAGCCACTACACTCTCCAAGACATGAAATTTGTTAGTCCTTGGCTTTGAGTGGGACCAGTGCCCACTCCAACAATATAAAAGCATCTGGGAATGATTCGACACCATAGGCAAATGCAACCATATCATTGGAAATTGTTACATCCATGAGCCACACATTGAAGATCATTGGATGAATTGTGTGAATGACTATGAGGTAAGAATTAGGGATTACTATAGGATTTCCCTCACACTAGCACAAAAAGTCTTGAAGATCGATATTTCCCAAAAGGTTTGGGATGAAGATTCAGATGTGTTGGAGTCAATATATATGATTGATAAAATAAACAATTGACCTATTCTGAATGCAGAGATAGATAAAGAGGAAAATGACAGCATGTAATTCAGAGAAAGGCATGTGGTCAGAATGATAGAGGCATGGATTGGTAGGTCTTATCAAATGGATCCCATTCCTATGAAAATATTAATGGATCCACCCAGGAAGGAAGATAAGAAACGTGGAGAGAAGTCCACAGTACCCCACTACAAGAAAGCCCCACCTCAAAAGCCTAGACCAGTGTATGGGCATGAACATGCAGTGGAATATGGTTCTAATGCTAGGTACAAAGCCTCAAAAGAAAGGATGATAGGGAAAATAGATCCTCTGGTTGGATCATCACAAGACACCCCAAATGAAGGACCTTCCAATTCTAGTCAATCTTCCCCTACCACTGAAGATGGGAAGAAGACTTATAAAATAAATAGGGATTCTATTTCTCCCTGATTGGAAACTTTACAAGAGGACTCGGAAGAGGAAGATGTACACTTAATGAAAATAACCAGATCACAAGAAACCTCTCTGAGGAAAAAGGAGATCATAAGGAAGAAAGAAGAGGCTCCTAAAGAGAATGACAACCCATTGGATACCCTAGGTTTGGATGAGTTCCTTATGTCTAATTTTAAAGGCCTAGAGGGTTTTGCAGATCAGGGGTAGGATACACCTGACTAAAAAACATGAATTGAATAACAAACATAGGCGCCCATCCAGCCTCAAGTGATCCTCACTCCACCTTTGTCCCAATTCTAAAACCCCACACTAAACATTCCTATCACATGTGTAGTCTCCTACACTAGCCTAAGGGCATAAACCCAAGATACTGGCATTTCCCAGAGCATAGAATAGGTTAAGGCTGCAAAAGAGAGTTCAATAGCAACTCCACCACCTTACATTCCAACTCCACCAACCTCTCTCCAACCTCTTATTCCTTGGTGCAGGAGCACCCTAGAAAAACTAAGTTTTCCTTTGGCATTCCTAGATTCCTTCAAGTCCATAATATTCTATAGGACATATTAGTCTAAAGGTTTCATATTGGGCACATCTTTGTAAGACCTAGCCCCAAGAATGGCATTAATAAGCCCTTGGTCGACTATTGGTCAACTAGTGTCCCAGACCTTAGAAATAGGTTAATTTATTATGTTTTCATGTTTTTACATGTGTTGGTCCATTAAGGATCATAACATTTGGTTTTGGACCAAGTTGGTCACCTAGAATGCAAAATTGCAAAATATTGCGAAGTTGCTCAAAAGTTGTCAATGCAACTTTTGGTAAAAAGTTGCAAATCCATCCCCAAATAGAAAGTTAGTTCAAATATGATATGTAACCATTGGGAATGCCTACAAAATCCCTTATAGGTAGGTGGTAGGCTAACTTTTGTAATTTGGCATTAAAAATCAATAAAGATCAACCATTTCTCTACAAATTCGTAAACAGTCAGTTGGTACAGATAGGTATGGAAGAATTTGAATAAAAGTATGACACATTAAGTTGTCCCTATGAATTACATTCCTTTTTCACTTGGTCTCATGTCTTAATCTTCTATCTTTTGCAAGTTATTGAATTTTTACTCTTGTTGCCTGGTTTGTAGGCCCTAAATCAGGGTTTCATTTAATAATTATGTTTTCTCTTTGATTCCACCATGGGAATCTAATGCCCCTTGGTGGAATTCAAGAAATGTAATTTGAGTTTATGCAAGTTTGGTTTGGTAACTTTCAAGGAGATGGTTTGCCATGATGCCCTTGGTGTACATGTTCATGTGTGCACCAACTAGCAATTTACGATAGTTGACATAACTTTCCTTTGGGGATTCACAAAGACCACTAAATCAATGTGGAAGACCCTTATGTATGCCCTCACATTATCCAAGTGTTGGTTTGGATATTTTTTGCAAGGAAGTAGCACTTGTAGTGTAAATGTAGACCTAATTAGGCCTAATTGCCTTATCAAGATTGGGTATCATCCTGTCTTCCTTTCATTTTCATGTTTTTGTGCTTAAGTCTAATCCCTTAGGGAATAAAGGGTATCTAGATATCCTATCTATTTGGGTGGTTATGTGGAACTATTTTGTATAAGGTCAAAAATCCTTCTAGGAAAGGCTACAAGTAAGAAGTTGGGTTTTCAAAACAAATATGTTCAAAGGGTTGCACATGTTGAATAGGATCATTGAATCCTTGTCATAGGGACATAAATAGACCAAATCTTGGAGTATATGTCACCCCTAGTCCTTGGAGTCTCTTTATGGGGAGTTTGAGTAATTCTAGCATATGTGACTAGTATCCAACTATTGGAAGTTGGTGGTGAAGACATGCTTGAACCTAGTGATTAGGTTTCTCTATTGGGAATAGGTTGTGATAACCTAGAATCAAGTCATTTTTGCACTTGTGATAAGTGTAGAGGGACTTTTCCCTTTTGGAAAACCTGTCTTGGTGGTGTATCTCTTGAGTTTGAAGATTTGAAGCATCAAACTGTCTCTTTGAGACTTCTGACTACCCACTATGCATTCATGTGGTATCAGAGCTATGTCTACTCCTGAGGATGAATAAATCCCTTCAAGGGTTACAAACATAGAAGTTGCAAGGATGGTGAGAGAATAGAGGGCAGCAAATGTAACTCTAACTAGGAGGCTTCAAGAACTCGAGAACAAGGAAGAGAGGGGAAAAGAAGACATGTCTGATGGGGAAGAAGGGAGTGAAGAGGAAGATGACACTCCTAATCAGAATGAGAACATCCCTACAGACCAAAGACCCCTCATAGATGCCCTAAATTCTATGGGGAGAAGAACCATGGATGAGAAGTTGGACTTACCAACTTTCAATGGAAACATGAATGCAAATTTGGCCTTAGATTGGATTGAAGCCTTAACAAGATTCTTTGAATGTGAATACATTTCTGAGAAATAGAGAGTAAAGATGGAAAAATCCAAGTTCAAGGGAGAAGCCCTAGCTTGGTTGAATTTCATCCAAACAGAGAGGGTGAAGAATGGTAGAAACATGATCACTTCATGGAACAAGATGATAGCATTGATAAAGAAGACATATGTACCTGAAGATTATGGGGTACAACTCCATAGAAGGAAGAAAACCCTAAAGCAGAAAGACATGGATGTAGGCTCATACACTAAGGAGTTCCTAAAACTATACATGAAGACTAATTCAATAAAGAATGAGGAAGAAAAGTTATCAAGGTACGTGAATGGTCTCAAAGTGTCCATTCAAGAAGAACTTAGCCTACACTTCCCTACATCAGTAAACAAATTTTATCAAATGGAAATCAAGGTAGAGGATAAATGAAAAAAAAAAAAAAAAATTGGCAAGGGAAAGAAAAATGATTGTGGAAAGAATTTTAGAGGAAGAGGTACCTCTTGGAATAGAGGACAATACAGTGGCAGCAACACCAAGACCCTTGACCAAGGCCAAGCAGATAAAGAAAATGGTGAATTCAATTTTAGAGGAAACTTCAGAGGAAGGAGACCCTTCCATAGAGGGAGAAAAAATACAAGAAGAGCCAATGGACCTCTGAAATGTTACTACTACAACCAACTTGGACACCATGCAGGAAGATTCCCTGAGAAAAGAAATAACAACAATCACAGGGAAAGGAGGACACAACTCATTCAAGAGGATAAGAAAGATGACACAACCAATCCAAGAGATCTAGAACCAGAGGAAGGAAATTTTTTGATGATGAGGCAAGTTTTTCTACAAGTGCCACAAAACCAAGAACCACCTCAAAGGAAGAACCTCTTCAGGACAAAAATCAAATGTCATGGAAAGGTATGTAATCTACTGATAGATTCTAGTTCAACTAAAAAATTTAGTTTCTTTTGAAATAGTTCAAAAACTAAATCTACGTAAGAAACCACACCCCTTTCCCTACCATGTCTCTTGGCTAACCAAAGGTCAACAAATTCTATTAATTGAACAAGCATGGGTAGAATTTTCTATAGCAGATTTCAAAGATAAAGTACTTTGTGATGTAGTGGAAATGGATGCTTCCCACATCTTACTGGGAATACCTTGGAAATATTATGTGGATGCCACACATAATTGTAGGAAGGACACCTACTCTATCACCAAGAATGGGAAAAATGTTACCATGAAGCCCATACCTATTGCTAAAATAGAGAGAATCTACTGTTATCACCTTAGGTGAAAAGGAAAATGAGGCAACTATTAAAAGAACCTGAGACTGAAGCTTTTGTCCTAATTTATAAGCACAAGGATAACATAAGATCTGATGATAAGGATCCCATACCAAATGAAGTTAAGGAATTGTTAAATAAATATAGTGATGTCACTGCTAGTGACATTCCCATGAGCCTCCCTCCTTTAAGAGATATCAGTCATCAAATAGACCTAATACCTGGTTCTTCCTTACCTAATAAGGACCCTTATAAGATGAAACCTTCTAAGCATGTATAGATTACAAAACAAGTCAATGAACTATTAGAAAAAGGACGGATTCAAAAGATCCTTAGCCTATCTATTGTCCCATCAGTACTAGCACCCAAGAAAGATGGAAAGTGGAGATTATGTATAGACAGTAGGGCCATAAACAAGATCACCATAAGATACAGATTTCCCATTCCAATAATGGAGGACTTACTGGATCAGTTAGGCAATGGTTGTTACTTCACCAAGATAGACTTGAAATCAGGATATCACCAAATCAGAATAAAGCTAGGGGATGATTGGAAGACTGCATTCAAAACAACAGAAGGCCTTTTTGCAATAGGTGTTGTCCTAAGCCAAGAAGGTAAGGATGTGGAATTATTCTCTGAAAAATAAAATAAGGCAAAGAAAAAATACTCTACGTATAATTTGGAGTTATATGCCATGGTCCAAACACTTAAAATTTGGAGGCATTACTTGCTTCCAAAGAAGTTTTTAGTATTCATTGATAATCATGCATTGAGTTTTTTCAATACTTAGGACAAACTAGGGGTTAGACATGTAAAATGGATGGAACAATTATAGGCCTACACATTCAATATAAAGCACAAAAAGGGACTAGCCAACAAGGTGGCTGATGCACTTAGCAGAAGGGTTGGATTGATTGAAGAAATTCAACTTCAGAGTGTGGGAATTGACTCACTCAAACACTTATGTGTAGGGGATCTAGATTTTGGAGAAGCCTTTGAGGTGTGCACTAATCTAATAGGCAGGTATCACACTAATTTTTTTGAATTTATGATCCAAAATAATGTTTTTTTTAAAGGAGCTCAATTATGCATCCCCAAGTGTTCCATGAGAACAAATATAATTAGAGAAAAGCATTGTGGTGGCATGGGAGGTCATTTTGGAATAGAAAAGACAACATAATTGGTAAAGAGAAGTTATTTTTGGCCAAAATTTGGTAAGGATGTTAGAAAATTTGTTGAATCATGTTCCATTTGTCAGCAAGCTAAAGGGGTATCCACTAACCAAGGCTTATACCAGCCTCTACCTATACCCAGAAGACCTTGGGAGTCCATCTCCATGGATTTTTTAATGGGTCTACCAAGAACAAAATAGGGGTATGATAGCATTTTTGTCATAGTTTACAGGTTTAGAAAAATGATGCATTTTGTTCCTTGAAAAAGCACAAATGATGCCTCACACATAGCACATCTCTTCTTCAAAGAAGTAGTCAGAATCCATGGATTACCTCAGAAAATAGTTTTAGACAAAGATGTTAAATTTCAAGGACCTTTTTGGAGGACTCTTTTCAAAAATCTTGGCACAAATATGACATATAGTTCTCCCTATCACCTACAAACAGATGGGAAAACAAAGGTTGTCAATATGTCACTTGTAAATCTCCTAAGGTGCCTCACAAAATAGTATACTTCCCAAAGAAGAATTTTCTTTTAATGAATCTTTAAATAGGTCTATAGGAAAAATGCCTTTCCAAACTGTCTATGGCCTACACCCCAAGGGTCCTCTAGACTTAGTAGAGTTACCTCAGATTTCAGAGTGAGTGCATGAGGTGAAGATCTCGCAAAGCTAATCACAAAATTTTAGGCAGAAAAAAGACACATTGCAGAAATCTACCATGAAATACAAAGCAAAGGTAGATAAGAAAAGGGGAGAGATTCATTTCCAGATTGGAGATAAGTTATGGGCATACCTAAGGAAAGAGAGACTACCTAAGGGAAAACACTCAAAGATACACATGAAGAAAGTTAGGCCATGCACCATTCTCAATAAGATGGATGAAAATTGTTATGAAATATCTCTTCCTCCTGCCTTATTGATCTCTCCTATATTTAATTTTGCACACCTCACCCCTTACAAATGTATTTCAGATGTTAAAAATGTGCAGAGTCCACAAGACGAGGAAGAGGGAGACTATGTAACAAATCTTCCAGAAAGAAAACTAGTGCAGTTGGAAATAATTCTTGAGTCCAAAGTGCTGAAGCAAAAAAGGAAATATAAGTATATGCAATACATGGTCAATTTGAAAGGAATCCCCAATATTGATGCTACCTGGATGACAAAGGATCAAATCAAACAACATGGCCTCACTCTTCATCAATTAACCTAAAGTGGGAACTTGAGTTCAAATCCTCATGGGGAGTATGGTGCAGAAGAACCCTAGACAAAATAAATTTTCCTTTGGCATTCCTTGACTCCCTCAAGTCCATAATAGCCTAAAGGACATATTAGTCTAAAGTTTTCATATTGGGCACATCTTTGTAAGACCTAGTCCCAAGATTGGTATTAATAAGCCCTTGGTCAACTATTGGTCAACTAGTGTCCCAAACCTTAGAAATAGGTTTATTTATTTATTTTTTTTATGTTTTTACATGTTTTGGTCCATTAGGGATCATAACATTTTGTTTTGGAGCAATTTTGTCAATTAGAGTGCAAAATTGCAAATTTGCTCAAAAGTTGTCAATGCAAGTTTTAGCAACTTTTGGTAAAAAGTTGCAAATCCATTCCAAAATAGCTAGTTAGTTCCAATATGATATGTAACCATTTGGAATGCATAAAAAGGCCCTTATAGGTGGGTGGTAGGATAAATTTTTTAATTTGGCATTAAAAATCAATAAAGATCAACCATTTCTCTGTAAATTCATAAACAGATAGTTGGTACGGATAGGTACAAAATAATTTGAATGAAATTATGACACATTAATTTGGCCCTGTCAATTATATTACTTTTTCACTTGATCTCATGTCTTAATCTTTTGACCTTTGCAAGTTATTGAATTTTTACTATTGTTACCTGGTTTGTAGGCCCTAAATCAAGGTTTTATTTAATAATTGTGTTTTCTCTTTTATTCCACCAAAGGGAATCTAATCCCCCTTGGTGGAATTAAAGAATTGTCTTTGTAATTTTATATTATGCAGGTTTAGCTTGGTAACTTGTAGGGAGATGGGTTTTCCATGATTCCCTAGGTGTACATGTCCATGTGTGCACCAACCAGCAATTTAGGACAGCCCACATAACTTTCCTTTGGGGATTCAAAAAGACCTTTAAATTGGTGTGGAAGACCCTTATGTATTAAATAGCATGATACAAGTGTTAGTTTGGATATTTTTTGCAAGGAAGTAGCACTTGTAGTGCAAATGCAGACCTAATTAGTCTTAATTGCCTTGTCAAGATTGGGTATCATCTTGTCTTCCTTTCATTTTCATTTTTTGGTGCTTAAGTGTAATACCTTAGGCCATAAAGGGTATCTAGATCTCTGATATTTTTGGGTGGTTATGTGGAACTATTTTGTGTAAAGTAAAAAATCCTTATAGGAAAGGCTACAAGCAAGAAGTTGGGTTTTCAAAGCAACTATGTTCAAACGATTTCACATGTTGAATAGGATCATTGAATCCTTCTCTTAGGGACCTAAATAGACCAAATCCTAGAGTATAGGTCACCCCTTGTCCTTGGAGTCACTTTATGGGGAATTTGAGTAATTCTAGCATATGTGCCTATTAGCCAACTATTGGAAGTTGGTGTTGAAGACTTGTTTGAACCGAGTGATTAGGTTTCCCTTTTTGGAATAGGTTATGATAACCTAAAATCAAGTCATTTATGCACTTGTGATAAGTGTAGAGGCACTTTTCCCTTTTGGAACACTTGAATTGGTGGTGTATCTATTGAGTTTGAATATTTGAAGAATCAAACTATCTCTTTGGGACTTCTAACTGCCCACTCTACATCATTCCTACTCCACCACATTCTCTCCCAACTCCAATGCCAACCCCACCTCCTTCTACCTCTACTATCCCACCTTCCATTCTAACTCCTTCCACTCCTACTTCACCACCTATAATGCCAACACCAACGCCAACTCCACTACCATATATTCCTTTTCCTTGTCTTATCTCGACTCCCCAAATGTTGGTAAGCATGAAAACTACATCTCCCTTCAAAATCACATTGTAATCCATGATAGGCCTTAATGTGGAGACAAAAATCAGTTCCTCTGAGAGTTAAGGCCAAGATAAGGGTGAAAAGGAGGCTTCAGTGGAAGAAGATAAGAGGGTTGAAGGAATTCATGAAGGAGAAATGCATGGGGGAGAAGTTAGAGAAGAGACAGAGGCGGGGGTTACTCATGGATCACAAAGCTTGGCTTTGGTCCTCCATAACACCCAATATGAGCTAGTTACCACCTTTAGTAAATGTACTTGGTTTACTAAAGAGATTCAACCTTGGAAAATAACTTATAAAGATGAAGAGGGAGGAGCTTCAATCCTCCATATCGCCCCATATGAGCTAGTTACCGCCTTTAGTAAACCTACTTGGTTTACTAAAGAGATTCATCCTTGGAAAAGAACTTATAAAGATGAAGAGGAAGGACAAGACATAGATATGGAATTCTTAGGGCAAGCCTCCCATCAAGAAAAATTTAATATACCAGTGAGGACCATATCCTACGTCACTCAAGACACCAAGGGTCTCTGGAAGCAAAGGTGGTATTTCATTCTACTAGCACCTCTCAAGCACAAATAACCCCTAAGGATTATACATTTGAAGAGGTAGATCTAGGGGAGCCAACCATGGAAGAAATTAAGACACTGGCATCCCTAGGGCTTAAACATGCTCTAGGATTTATGAGAAAATATGAGGAAACCATCAAGTCCTTGACAGAGAAAAATGAGTCTCTAAATAAATTCATTCATAAGATGGTGGGTCCCATTGACCCAAGTTTCCCAAAGGCCTCATTATAGGTCATACTAGAAAATAGAGCTACTTCAGACTTGTCAGAAGGTATGACCCTTTCCTTCATCCAGGCAAGTGCTGCCGGAAGACTAATTTTTACTAGTATGGAGAAGAGGTTATCAGACTATTTTTTAGGCCTTTCAGAGTCATACTGATAGAAACCACAAAGTTGATTAACCTGATGGAGAGTGAGGAGGGATTAGATTATGAAGTAACCAAATGGAGAAGAGATAGAAAACTTTGAAACCTGGATTAAGAGCATAGCCAAGACAATTAAGGTTTTTGGAAAGTTCCTTGCCTACATACACAAATAGTAGAAAGAAGTTATGGAATGGGTAGAATAAATAGATAACTTCTTCACAGGTATTGGATTAGAACTATACTAGGACCAAGATAAACAAATCCTATGCCTAGAAAAATAGGTGATACAACAATTCAAAGAAATTATGATAGGTGTTAGCACCAAAGAGGCCATGCACCAACTATTTTATTGAAAGGAAGACATGCAGAGGATGTCCGAACATGAAGAAGAAATCAAGTTCTTCTCTTCTAAATTGACCATTTTTAGAGAAAAGCAATAACGATGAATCAACAATGTCAAAAGGTGAGAAATAAATTATGTTGAGGTATAGGAGATAGTACAGAGGCTAGGAGCTTCCCATCCAGAAGTGTTCCTGAATTGACAGCTCAAACTCGGACAACCATTTTTGAGAAATGTAGTTTTCCACACTTAGCCACTTTTTCCAAAGGCTAATTTTGGTATTTTGGCCCTTTCGACCCTCTCATCTTTTCGGCCCTTTGGCCTCTAAAATGACCAAAATTTTGGGGTCTCCAGTTTTGGTTTCAACACTTAGTCAAATTTTCACTTGGCAAATTTTGATGCAGATGTCAGGGTTAGAATTTCTGGGCTTTTCTAGCAAGATCACGTTTTTGCATGAAATTTGAACTTTAGATCAGATGGATACCAAATTGGAGCTCATTTTGGAAGGATTAAGGGTCCTCTATTAATTCCCACCTCAAAGAGAATCACATATGAATTTTCCAAAGGAGAACTCCAAGATCAAGATGAAGACTCCAGTTTCACATAAAGAAACTCCAACTTCTCTATCTTCTTTCTTGGCATGTGTCATCCCTTTTGCATGGGAAAACTGATTGTAAATAGATTAAATATCCATGCAAGTTGTTTAGTATCATTTTACAATAGTTTCCTTTAGTAAAGCTTTAGTTTTAGTTTATTTTCATTTCTTTTAGAGTCTTTGATGCCCTAATTTTGACCTTCAGAGTTTGTAGATCAGAACTCTATATCTTGTAATCAAAAGAAATTTATTAGGGGATTCTTAATGCAATAAAGATATACAATTGGTGCTTCATTCATGGTGTGATATTTTCAGTTATCTATGTGAAATTGATGAATGTGTGCATTATTATTCATTCTTTTTCAAAGAGCCAACTGTTTTATTTTGTTTCAAATCTTCATTTCTTTAGTTGCAGTTTGTTGTTGTTCATCTACCTTGTTTCGATGAATTTTTGGAAAGATCATCTTTTGGGCTTAACTTGATAAATCTATCTCATGTAGGTGCATGACTTGGTGGCTTCACAATTTGATAGGTTTCAAAAATCTTGCATGAGTGAATACGTTTTCCTCTCCAAATGATTGCATCCATTGGGTATATAATTATGACATTGTCTGATTTATATTCATTGGGTTGGTTCTAAATCTCTCCACCATTCAATTTGCAAGGGAGGATCAACAATGTTTTATTTCAGAAATTTACTTCATTTCTTGTTACCCTACTCCTTTTAATTCCTAACATAAATCTAAAAGCAATCATAAAGTAATAATATTTATTTTAAAACACAAATTTGCATCCTTAGTTCATCACAATCTCTGATAAATTGGAAAATACAAAAAAAAGGCACTAAAGTTGTTTTTTAGTTTGATGTCTTGAAAGTACCAGCAAAGGCCTCCTCGTGAACATTGACATTTATCTTCAACTGAGTAACCAAGCAGGTTGTACCATGACCCTGGAGAACCTTGCCTGGATAACTTTGTTATTCTTTTAAGAGAGGAAATTGAATCTCAAGATCCTAGAAATTGATTTGTGTAAAAAAAAGCTCAACAGTACCATCTAATCAAGCTCAAAAAGGAAGAAGCTAAAAAAATGAGAAGCCATTACTTACAAAATAAAACCAAAATGAGGAACAACCATTGACTAAAATTTCAAAATTTGAAAACTTGATGGTAACAAAACTATAATCCCAAACAAGTTCTGCCCATTCCTACCTTCAGGGTGACAAGACCTAAAACAACATAATATTCACTTCAGTAATCACACTTCCAAAAGGTAGGTTTTTTTAGAAATACATAATGGAATTTAACAATTTAATGATCATGACATGATAAATTGAATTCTAAAGCTTATTTCAATCTTTGAATATTATATCATAAATATAAAACAATTCAATAATCAAAATAAAATGCTAGACAACTCTGCGCTTGGCGTGACAGGAATTTCAAGAAGAAAGAAAAAACTTATCAACACAACATCCTTTACCAAACTTTATGAAATAATAATCTCAATAAAAATGAAATAGATTCATGATTTCTCAGAACCTGGATTACATAATAATCTCCTTACAAATTGACACTTAATAAAACTCCCAATGTTAATCTCTAAACATCATAACTAGGTACTCAACATAGATTTGATCCTTCCCTTCCACACTTTACTCCTCATTCAATGGCCTTCATTCCCATTGAACGTAAGAAATGAACTCTCAGATTATTTGGGTTCTTCCCTTACCCCTCTCCTCTACTATGTGGATCTTTGTTTCCTCTTCCAACTGATCACTCATTATTACACATGGAATTTAATTTCTCATTGGAGGGTTTGAACGACCTCTTGGAAGATCTGATTCCCTTAAGTGAATCCAACAGTTTTCATTCGTATACCCTGAGACTCTCTATAACCATTGGTTTCCAACTATTTTCTCAGGTACTGTTGTATAAGCATTTTAAGGAGATCTAATGAACATCTACATTTATTCCTTCCTCCTAATCCCTTGTTCATTCCCTATCACTCTTTTGTTTTTGTGTTATCATTTCCAAGAATGAACCATAACATTCTCCACTGTTTGCATAAATTCCAAGCCATGTGAATGCTTACCAAGCTTGGGGAATTGATCTTTTCCCCTACTAATGATTTTCCATCTCATTTGTATTAGTTTGATATTTTCTTAATTCATCTTAGCAAATACATTTTTTGTGCATAATTTGTATTCACCAAATTCCATGGAGTGGTATCTCCTTATAAAAACCTCATCTATAAGGATCAACCACAAGTTCTATGTGGATGGACTAAGGATGTTCATTCCCTACACTAAATAATTCCTAATCTAGAACTAATATATGGAAAATTATTTTTGGTTGATGTTGATGATGGATTCACTCAAGATGCTCCTACATCAAACTCCTCACAAAGGAAATATTTGTGAGAATGAATCACAAATAGAGTTAGGTATTAGGACTACTCTTTTAGGTTGTAACAACCTATAGCTAACTCCATCACTGATATATATGGATATAATTTATTATTTTCCTCTTCCATCATTTAGTTGGAATTCTTCTCATCCTCCTCTTCCAAGTTTATCTTATTTTATTTTTCCTTCTCATTGACTCATGCCCACCCCAATATGACCAACTCCTTCAAGAAATTACTCCTCCTCTCCACCACAAATTATTCATTCCCCTACCCTTTTTCACAAAATTGTGTCCACTACAAACTGAACATCTCCATCAATACCCTTAAACATCCTCTATGTACAACCAACTAACTTCCATGATAAAATATTGAATTACATCTTCTTCTACATTTACTAAAGGTAAACTAAACTCTACACCTTAATATCATTGGTATTTACCTTATGCTCTTTTACCATTCCATCATGTTCAACTCCATCATCTACAAGCTCTTCATATTTCACTAATGTAATCACATCTTCCTTATCCTTCACTATCTCATTTGTCTTCACACCTTCAAGTTTATCTATCCAATCATGCTCTATTGCACACAACTATGCCCAAAAAGATTCCTCTTCTACTACCTTTGTGTATGAGGCCTTTTCTCCTCCACATTCTTTTTCTATAGTTACTATTGCTACAACTTCCCCTTGTTTTGTACCATTTAAGTGCCTAATCTCATCCTCAAGTAACTCATGCTTATCAACAGGCTCATCATCTAATACTAGACCTTCATGCCTAAATACTACATCCACATCCTCCAAATGGAATTCCTTCACTACTACAACTCTTCCCATTCTAATCTCCTCTCTTATCTATTCCAAGAGATCTCATGCCTCTTGTCTCAACTTTTGCATTTCCATTTCTAACACAGTCATCCATATCTTCTTTATCCCTTTCTCCAACATAGAGATCATAAAAATCCATCCAATCACAAATCCTCACTTCATTTTCCTTATATTATCCATGAAGACTTTGATCCTTTCCATCTATCAATGTTTCACCTTCTTTCCAATAATTATCACTTCTACCCTCTTCGCAATACGATAATAGAAGATGCACCTCTCCAAGACCTTTTCCACCAGATTCCTCTTAATGTAAGAAAACCTTCACACCTTCTAATTAGTGTCATCCCTTGAGGAGGATAGCCAACATGATCAACTACTTCTCACAACTTCTTCACTCCTAAACATTCTCCACCTGTAAGTATTAGTGAAAACTACCCCCCTTTGATGAATCTACATGCACACTTAGGAACAAAGGCTTTGATACAACTTAATAGACACAAAACCATAATCCCAAACAATTTCCACTCATTCATATCTTTAGGGAAATATGATCCAAAACAACATAATATTCACTTCATTAATCACACTTCCAAAGGAGAAGATCCTACGAAAATACATAATGTAGTTTAACAATTTAATGATCATGACATGAATTATTCAATTCTAAATTGTATTTTAGTCTTTTAAGATCATAACACATAATTTAAATAATTCTATAATTAAACTAGACAACTCTTCCCTCGAGACAACAAGATTTTAAGAAGAAAGCAATAACTTATCAAAACAACATCTTCAACTAGATTTTGTGCAATACTGGTCGCAACAACAATGAAATCCATTCATAATTTCTCATAAACCAAAGTATAAAGTAATCTCCTTATAATTTGACACTTAACAAAACTCCTAATGTTCATCACTAAATCTCACCACTTTGTACTCTACACAGATTTGATCCTTCCCTTTTAGGCTTTAGTCCTCATTAACTGGTCTTCATTCCCACTATAGATAAATGATGAGCTCCTAGTTTATTTGTGTCCTTTCCTTACCTCTCTCCTTGGCTATGTGGATCTTTATTTTATCAACCAATTGATCACTCCTTATTATACATAGAATTTTATTTCTCATTGGAGGGTTCATACTCCCTCTTGGTAGACTCAATTCCCTCGTTTAGTTTATCTACCTTCTTTCATTTGTACAACTTGATACTCTCTACAACCATAATTTACCAACTATTTTTTGTCATATTTGTATAACCAATTTAAGGAGATCCAAGGAGTATCTACTTTCATTCCTTCCTCCCAATCCCCTGTATCTTCCCTTTCACTATTCTCTTTATGTACTTTCATTTCCAAGGCTGAAGTATTACATTCTCCATCATTTACATAACTTCTAGACCATGTGGATGCTAAAAAAGTTTGAGGAATTTATATTTTCTTCTTCCAACTACTTTGCACGTCATTTGTATTAGTTTAGGATTTTATAAAGTCATCTCAAAAAATGCACCTTTTGTGCATAATCAACATTCACTACTTTCTATGACATGATATCTCTGCATTATAAATAATATTATCTATAAGATACAACCACAAGTTCTACATGAATGGACTAAGGATATTCATGCCTTTCTCTAAAACCCAACTATTCGTAAGAAAAAATGATGGAAGAAAGAAGGGAGCAAAGAAAAACAAAGAAATAAAAAGGAAAAATAGACAAGAAAAAATATCATCAAGAAATGAAACAAATTCCCCAATAAACCTAAACTAGAGGAACATTGTTCGCCAAGACATGTATGTATTTTTCATCAAAATTTCAAATCCACTAGTAATCCACTGCGTTCACCTTTACTACCTAACTAGTAATCCACTGCCTTCACTTTTCTATAACAATTTAATGAAACATAAGAATTAAATTGGTTTAAGTTAAATAAAATAGGCCCACATATATAGTTGAGATGCCAAGATACACATCTATTTTAAAAAAAATTAGTATAAACCAACATTGGATCCCTATTGATATGGACGTCTTGGATGTTTAATTTTAGAGCTTGATCCTACCCTATTTCTAATGTATCTATTCCACTGTATTGTTTGTTCATTTTGAAAAATTCTTATAGACTACAATTAGAGCTGACTATCAGGTTTATTAGTAACTTCCCTAATACTTAAAGGAATAAAATTACCTTTAGAAGCCTCGTCAAAGATAAGCTTGAAGTAATTTTGTAGAGGGGAAATCCATTAAAAAATATCTCCTTTTAACTTTGGTACTGACGAGACAATACAACCTTGTGTCAGAGATGATTTTAGAAGAGGCCATCCCTTACAAATGTCCTCATGCAAAGAGGAGAATATGTGTACTTTATTGGTGCTTCTATTTACAACACCCATTGTAGTTTCTAAAATAGACTACTCAATAGATAAAATTTATTTTTATACAAAGGTAGAAACTTTACATAAACTTCTATTTTTACATTCAACTATATTTTTCTAGATTAGAATAAGGGGAAAGAACTCCCAGATAAATGCAAACAATGAAGTCTTAAAGATAATTGGTGAGAATTGAAATTGTAATAATAAAGTATTACACTAGGGAGAATACCAATTAAGATGGAACTATAACCATTTTCAATATGTTAATGCAAAAAAAACATTAAGGAGAATATGGTTTATAGATTCCATATAATAAACATAAAAGTGCAAGCGAAAATATCTATTATTCCCAGTGTATCAATCTCATGCTTGAAATAATGCAATCTTAAGGAGAAATCCATGCAAATGTGCCTAATTTTTGAAGATAGGAAGTTTTCTAGCAAAGTTTAGAGGTCCATGTATCCTCACTATTGTTGTCAACCATTGAATTATAGCGCTCTTTGATACTATAATTACCAAACTTATCTTTAGAACAGATGATTTCATCATGTAAGGGAGAATAGATTACATCCTTGCTCTTTAGTTCATTCTTGAAATCAATCTTAGTGTCTATATTAATTGGTAAAAATTCAATTGACTTCCATGAAGCTATAAGTATTAGGTTAAGGGATCCCAAATGAAAGCAATCTTTTTACATATTTCCCCCAAAGAAGTTTTAGTATAATAGAAATTTTAGATTAGATTCTCATTTTATTCAAGGGCTTATATCTATGTGCTAAAATGGTGACACACTTCTATGAATCATTCCATCCAAGGTTGCTCAAGAATGAGGCCTCAAATATCGACTCATAGCTCTCTAGTCATGGAGTGCGAAGGTTAGAAATGGAGGCCCTCAGATTGACCTAGTTAGTGCC
>MU227805.1:427798-442365 GCA_018584345.1 Thuja plicata
TATAAAGGTGAACAAACCCTAAAACCTAAAAGCTAGGATGCGCAATATAATTAATATAAAGTATTAATTATATGCACCTAAGTGAAAGCATAAGCCGAAAAGGAGTAAACTGATTACTCTAACAGTATGTACTAGATCACAACTGCTGATTACTTTCTTACCATTGTATCA
The DNA here is from genome assembly GCA_018584345.1 of Thuja plicata. Lineage (NCBI taxonomy): Eukaryota > Viridiplantae > Streptophyta > Pinopsida > Cupressales > Cupressaceae > Thuja > Thuja plicata. Next base: position 427,970 of record MU227805.1, read on the forward strand.
GTTAAATCCTTTAACAAGGTTGACTTAATATTCATTTGTATAGATCCTCTAAGGTGACATTCAGGTGGAATGATCTAAATTCCTCTAACAAGACCACTCTTGACAGGGTGATTAAATCCTTTAACCAGGTCACACCTAGTAGTGTGTTATTGTAACCTTTAACAAGGTTGGCTCCTCATAGGGCATCACTTCAAAAGAGTGAAAACTTGGTAGCATGTTACTGGTGGTTTTTTCCATATTGGGTTTACACATTAAATACTTGTGTCAACTTGTGTGAATGCTTATTGTTTTCTTTACTGTTATGTTTCTACAAGCTAATTTCAATTGATAGTAAAAAGCATGATTAAGTTGTTGATTTATGCTAGTGCTACTGAGTAGATCTGAAGTACATAAAGTTTTATTTTCTACATCTAGACCTGAGGATAACTAATTCACCTCTCCCCTCTAATTTATTCTAAATTCATTCTAACAATCGGTATCAGAGCTTTGGTCTCCTGAAAATAGTTTGAAGGTACTTGGAGAGAAAAGATCAAGATGTATAAGAAGGAGGTTCCTAATCTAAACAAAGATAACTTCCCTACATGGCAGAGTTTGATGAAACTACATTTGGCTAGTATTGGTGATGATGCTAAGTGACTTATTAAACATGCGTATGTACCACCTACTACTCCTCTCACAGCTACACAACTGAAAGAAAAATAAGAGCACAAGCAAGCAATGTTAGAGATTGCCTCCTCATTGAGCTATTCAGAGTTTGATGATATAAAGAGTTGCACAAATGAAAAGAAGATGTGGGAAAAACTTGCAACTATCTATTGTGGAGACACAAATGTGCTGAGAGCTAAATCAGAAAGTCTAAGAGGTAAGTTTGATGAGATGAAAATGCAAGAAGGTGAAAATGTCATTCAGTACTATGGTAGAGTAAAAGAAGTTTTTAATGCCATTAGAGGGGATAATGGAACAAGTGATGAGAAAACCATTATGATCAAGGTACTAAGAACTTTACTTCTTGTATATGCTATTAGAGTTTCTACAATTCAAGAATTGAGATGTACTCTTAACAATAATCTGAATCTAGAAAATCTGATAGGAAGACTCACTGCATTTGAAATGTCAAATTATGATAACTATAATCCACAAGGGATTGATTCTACTTTTAGATCACAGCTAGTTCTCAATAAATCTAAGAAATGAAAGAAACATGTGGATAGTGACAGTTCTGATGATGATCTTGAAGAACTTGAAGCACTTATGGCAAAAAGGCTTTCCAGAGGAAAAGGAAAGTACAGAGGTAAACTTCCTATTATTTATTTTTCATGCAACAAAGTTGGTCATATAGTTGCTAGATGTCCTGACAAAAATGAAAAAGATGAAATAAGGGACAACAAATACAAAGAATACAAAGACAGAAAGGATGACCGAGACTTCAGGAAATTCAAGGACTACAAAGACAAAGGTAAGAAATCTTGTTATATTGCTGAAGAAACTTCTGACAATGACATTGATAATTCTGATGACAATGATATAGAGATTTTTTATGTTGCAATGAAAGAAGATTCTGATGATGATGAGAAAACTGCACTAATCTCTTATATGAGTAAAAATGATCGTTGGATCATTGACAGTGGTTGTTGTAACACCCCAAAATTAGCATTGTGCAACCCTAACCAATTTTGTTGCATTTGTTACTCTTCTAGATCATCAAAAGTCCTATTGTACTAGGCAATTCTGAGTTTCAACTGACTCTACTCGACCTGAGTGTCAAATGTAAAAAATCCTAAACCTGCATTAATCATACATCATATTTAATTCCTAAATACCTATTAGATAAACAAACCTATGATCAAATTAATTTAATTAATAAAGTCCTAGCACTTTAATTAAATTAAATTCACCCTCTTTAGCTGAGACACATGAAAAAGGAATTAAATAATATTTAATTATTAGATAAATATCCTCATTTCAATAATTGAATTTAAATATTCAGATAATTGAGAAAAAGCAATTATGAGGTCATATTTATTTAATTAATTGAATATCTTCTCAAAAATCTTATCTCTGTTTAGAATTGGAAACTTCTCTTTAATTATGCTTTAAAGAGAGAAAAAAATAGATAAATCAAATAAAACAAATAAATCAAAGAAAGGAAACAACTAAAGCAGAAAGAAAATAATTTATTGAATTCTTTTCAGTAAAGCTTTCTATTTTAAACTGGCTTTTCTATCTGTTTTATTTCAAAAGGGAAAGTTTCTATTCTAATCATCTCTAAGTCTATAAAAGGACTCTCATTCCCTTATTCAAACCCCACTCACTTTTGCATTGTTAGAATACTGAATTATTGTCTCATTTTCTTGCTAATCTCATATAGAATAATTTCATTTTGCAATAGAATAGCTTCAATTTCTAGACTAAATTGCATTGAAATCATGTCTTAGCTTAATCTATCATATTTTAATTCTTAGTATAATCATCCATTGTATTGCATCCATCATGATAAATCCTTCCTTCCTAGATTGGTCCATGGTTGTGAGACTCTCATCTTGAGACCAATTTCAGAAACCTCGTCTGGATAGAAGGCAACAGGTCGAATCATGTAGGAAAATGAGATGAATAATCTCATATTCAGTCTTGTGTGTACCTGGTGAAGAAGGATTATGTTGAAGTGTATGGTGAATTAACAAGGCCAAATTTACCGCATGCATTTTTGGCGCCCACCGTGGGGCAGGTACATTTCTGTTCTAGCCTCATTTCATTTCATATTTTTTATTTTCCACATTCTGTCCGTACTTCCGTACAAGTTCTATTTTAATTTCGCGTGAACTTTCTTTTCGTCTCGCGCAGACTTTCTAGTTCTTTGCATGGCATTGAGAACTTCTTCGCGTGATCTAGCATACTTTATCGCACAAAGTTTTAGACCAGAGCTTTCAGTTTAATATTTTATTGCCTCGGTTTTCTAACCACCTGCTATTTTCTAACAGTTGTGCTTCTCTGATTTTATCTTTTGAAACATCATAACAGTGGTTTGCAGGACATTGAGACAAAGAAAATCCATTACAAACTTCTGACATGTTTATTGCAGGATGTTGATATGAAGAAAGAAATTACAAACTACTAATGGGTTTTATCGCAGGATGTTTGTCGAAGATCTTGCATGTTTTCACAACTTCTTATATATGTTTTCAGTAGTTAAAATACACTTCAGTTGATGCTTAAAATGAATCACTGTCTTGCATGATTGAAGTGTTTTTTAGATTGTAATCCTGAGAAATACATGAACATATCCTCTCCCCTTGCCTTTATGGATCTTGGGTGTAAGAGAAATTCATGTGATTCTTCTAGAGTGGCTACCTCTCGAGAGCTTTAACAGAGCCAGTGAGAGTGGATGCCTAGCCGGTAATAGGCTAAAGCCAAGCCCTTCCAAACCGGTATATAAAAAATGTTATTGTGATTAATGTCACAATAGACAGGTGTGAATTCATTGTGGAAACCAAAATCTCCTCCAGTACCCTAGTGGTGCGTTAGAGTCCCGACATCGTTAAGGTGAAAGCCTTGCTTTGAACGAATTGGGAGAGCCCCCTTTATTGGGAAAATGACTTGATCAAAACCACCTGAATGGATGACCTTACTACAAACTATTGTTCTAGTTTTCCAAAAACCCTCTATCTATTGGCGTGGAAGGTTAGAGACCAACTAAGATGCCCCACATTCTTATGGCTTTTAGTAGAGATAACAACCCTTTGGTAAGCAATTCATTTGCGGTCCGAAGCTTGGTATGCTTAAGAAGTGAGTGCATATGTAAGGAGGAGCCCGTGCTTCCAAGATTCTAAGTTATCTGCTAAGAGTAAGTGTAGCTAAACTTTGGTTCAAGTGGGGATTCAACAGATATTGTCCTGGCTATCCAAGGATTGTAATGCACTTGTTCTGGTACTACAAACATTCTGCTTAATGTGTTTTGCGTGGGTGTATCATTTCAACAATCAAAACTATCATCAAAACACATAAATTGTCAATCTTGAACATGTCCAAAATAATCTGTCACTCAAACTATGTGTCAGGAAATAGCATGGTTTCTTCTTGGAAAACATAAACTGGTCTTAATAGTCTGATTCTGTAAACGTCCTTTTTTCAACATTTGCATACTTTCACGTGAAATTTTGCAATCTTTGCATTATTCGGTGAGAATCTTCGCATGATACATAATCTAATGTCACATGAAACTTTGCAATAGTACATTTTTCTGTCAGTCATTATTTTGTCAAACTGGTGTCATTTCTCATGTGAAGAGAGCATTTATTCATGTGGTGTGGTGAGAAACTTCGTGCGACAGAGCATTTAATCACGTGAAACCATAGTCTTTTGTCCAATTTAGTGAGCTAAAATCTGTCAATCAGTTGTGTTTCTATGAAATCTGGTCTCTGATATGGGTCTATTTTTCTGCCATCTATCTTCACACAATCTAAAACTTGGTTTCTTGGGTTGAGAACTATGTAATTCTTGCTTAAACCGGTCTTGTCTCATGTCTTTTTGATCTTTTCATCTGTGTCGTCATGCCTTGTGTCACAATAGTCATCTCTTGGCTTGTTTTAGCCTCATCTTAGATGATTTGCACCAAGGATACTTCACCTTTTGGCACGTTCTCTACAATTACTTTGAGACAGTTTCAAGTTTGGTCCTAGTTCACTTTCCTTGTTCAAAACTTTGTCTATGACTGTCACAACTCGAAGTGGTAAAACATTTCCTTCAATCAATCAAGAAAAATCTATACTTTCCACACCATTACTAGCTACATCTAGTAAGGAATCATCTCGATCTCCTTCCCCGGTACGATGATATTACAATAAACGTTCAGTTAGTATGGATCTTACTAGAGTTTGAAATCATTTATTCCAAGAAGACTCACATTTAGAGAACACTCAATCTTTTCATACCAAATTTTTACATCTTGAATCCTTTCATTCTAGAAATATGGCAGAACATAGTCAAATGGGTGGACCCATTTTCAACCAGACTGAAGATCCTCCTCAAGAAGAGAAGGAGATAACCCAAGGGGATATCATAGAAGCCTGCAACAATAAAAACTTCATGAAAATGATGGCGGTCATAATGAAAGAAGAGAAGGAGAAATACCTTCTTGAATTATCCACCCAAGGTGCTAAACTTCCCTTTGATTACAAGGTAGAGAAACTTATTGACAAAAAGGAAGAAACTGAAAATTCCTTTCACAAAAAGAAATGCAAACCATGCAAGATAAACTCTCTCAACTCTTGAATGAAAAAGAGAAACCTACAAAAAAATTCACATTGGAAAGCATCTGTCCTTTCCCATTTGATAAAGATCTTCACATGCCTCCTTTTCCCAAAGGAGTTGAACTTCCTAAATATGACAAATACTTGGGTACATCTGACCCTCAAGAACATTTGAGAGAATTCGGTGCTCTCCCCATGGAATTCATACATGACACAACCTATCTTATGTGTCTTTTCCCATGTAGTTTGGGAGGATTAGCTATGGAATGGTTTTCTAGACTACTAACTGGCATCAAAACTTTTGACGAAATTGCCAATTTATTTCTACAACACTACTCTCACAATATCCAACATCCAGTTCATATTTGAGATCTTTGCAACTTGAAACAAAATAATGGGGAATCCTTCTTGGCATTTCTCCAAAGATGGAGACAACTCTATACATGATATTCTCGCAAGATACCTGACATCTTTCTCGATAATCTTCTCCCCAACTTTGGGTATCAATTACAGCTACAAGGTCCTCTATCCTTTGATGACATGATTAAACAAGCTGTAATAATCGAGACATTTATGATCAAGAAAGGAGAATTGACCTTACACAAGGAGAATAAATAGGGGTCTTCTTCCTCAAGCAAAGATAAGTCTAAATTTCCCAACAAGAGCCAAAATGTTGTGAATGATGGTGTTGTAGACAATGTGACTGCTAAGCCTTCTAAGGATGCCTTTAATCTCACTACCACGATGCAAGCGGCCAAAGCCACTGAAAAGGTTGCGGCAGATTCTAAGCCAAGTACTTCACAATTTTTTAGATCTAAACCTTAGGCTCCTAGACCCAAGCGTGAATTCACTCCTTTAGGAGAACCTCTCAAGGCAGTTTACAAGACTCTTGTAGACAATCATTTACTTACTCCATTGGATAATCCATGACCTTATGATCCACAACAAAGACCCTCTTGGTGGAATGAATCTGCTTATTGTGATTTTCACCAAAACAAAGGTCATAAAATAGGTACTTGTTTTAAACTGTGACACAAAATCCAAGATCTCATCGATAGTGAGGTTATTGCTGTGGGAGGTCACAACAAAAATTTTGATCACCAAGCTTTCAAGGATCCATTTCCTCCTCATGGGAAAGGTGAATCATCTAAAGGCAAAAATACTGATGCTAAGGTCAACTATACTTACACCAACAATGACAATGTCATTAATATGGTTGAACCTATTGATACTGAATACTATAATGTCATCATTCTTAAGGGAAAGGAAGATACTTCTAAGTTGAAAATGCCTTTCACTTTATGAGGGTCTACACCTCAGTCTTCTGAACAAGGACAGTGTCAAGTTAGCACTAATGTTGTTACTCGATCTCATGCTAAAATCATTCTCAAAGTCCCTGAGCCTTCTATATCTCCATCAACTCAACCTTTATAGAAAGCTAAGGTTGACTCTATTACTAAGAATACCAAAGTGGGTTCCTCATCTAATGCTGCCAATTACAGCATTCTTGACCAATTACAATGTACTAATGCTCAGATAACTATTTTTGAGCTCCTAAAATTCTCTCCTGCTCACAGGGAAATCCTGGACAAAGCTCTCACTGATGCAAATGTCCCAAAAGATCTTGATCTTGACTGGTTTCAATCTATGGTAGGTCACTTGACCTCCTCACACTACTTGTCTTTCTCTAAGGAAGATGACCATTCTTTGAGTTACCCGCATAATAACCCGCTACACATTGAAGTCATGACTGGTCCCAAGCATGTTCACCGTGTTCTCATAGATAATGGTGCTGGCCTAAATATTTTCTTTGCTAGTTTCCTTATTGAGTTAGGCTATGGAAAAGATTGCATTGATGCTCGCAAAAAGATTACCATTAAAGCCTATGATGAGGAAGAACGTAAATCCAAGGGGCTAGTTGTTTTGCCAATTAGAGTTGGTCCTGTTGAACACGATGTTATTTGTCAAGTGCTTGACATCCCTTTGGCATACAATATTCTATTAGGAAGGCCATGGATCCATGAAATGCAAGTTGTCCCTTCCACATACCATCAGTGCATTAAGTTCCCATTCTGAGGTTCTGAAGTGACTATACCTGCTAATACACACTATGATTGCAATGCTCTCACAAAATCTACTGACATCATTGTGCCTACCAACAGAGAATCTATTGAAATCATTGAGGCTAAATTAAAAGAAATGGAAAAAAGTTTGACACTTATAGAAACTAATATGGGCAGATATCAAATTGAACCTATGCTATCTATCACATCTTTTCCTTTGTCTCCACGCTCTTTTGGGAGACCTTCTGAGAAAAATAAACCTTCTATAGTTCCTCCTCCAACAAAGTATGGTGGTACCTTTGTACAAGCCACAGTACCATTAGAAGAAGAAGAAGCTGAAAACAGAGCTATCAAAGCTTGGATCTATAAAGGAGAAGACAATTATGAAAATACTCCTCCATATGACATAAAACTTGAGCAATATGGCAAAGGTTTATCTATTATGCAACATTTTGGCTATAAAGGAGATGGTCCCATAGGTGAAAATAATAAGGTATTGATTGCACCACTTGAAGCTATGATGATGATACTTTTCCTTATCCTATTCCACCAGACCTGGCAACATTCTTTGTTGAGTCAGATAACTTTGTACCACATGTCAGTACTGTAGACATTGACAGTGATTCTAATACCACCACTTCCATTGCTCCATTAACTTATGAAGAGTGGAAAGAAATATATCCTCTAAGTCCTGATCATCTCAGTAATGTACACATACCACCACACTTTTGAGAACAGTTTTATCAGGAATTCTAGTCACTTCTTCTTACACAAGAGACGACTGATGCCACAAACACTACTAAGGTACCTAGGTCAAAAGGTTCTCATCTGACTATAGCAGAGGTTCTAGGTACAACCCATCCCAACTAGGGACAAAGAGTTGATTTCATTCATGTTCTTGACATGAGACATAATGATGAAATGGACTCCCATGAATATGAGTTTGACAGCTTGTCATATGCCACTTCTGACAGAGATACATATACAACTAATGCATATGAAAACCTTCTCAAAGTAGGTGAATAGTCTAGTGTAAGGTCACATGGGTCTGACTCCCTAGGTGTAAACATGTCATCTACTGTGGTCATTAGGAATCAAAGGAATTCGACTATACCTCTAGATGAGACTGCTTTGGGTCTCAACTTGCTTGTCCATGCCTTTGATGATTATACTATGAATGCACTTGAACCCATCACTCCTCTTTCAATTCACCATCCTGAGCTCATAGAATGGAACTCTACCTCCCCATCTAGTGAAGTCCTTACGTTCCAAAATAATTACACTCTTGCCTATTACCCACACACTTTCAAACTTGTAATGTCTCCTACTAGCGAAGCAAGTGTCAACATGACTAAGGCGGACATTAAGTATCTTAGTCACAAAATAAAAAAGAAGAAAAAATAGGCACTTTGATGGTGAAAACCACCTTGTGGTAGTATCAGATCCTAAAATAGTCAAAAGAAAAGACGTATCCACGAGTGAAAACCTCTTTGAGGTGCCCGAGGATGAGATACTTGATGCCCTCCCAAGTCATTTTCAGGAAAGATCATCTGTTCTTATTGAACCAACTCAACCTATCAACTTGGGCATAGAGGCAAAACCTTAGATTATTCACTTGGCACAATCACTCTCAGAGGTAGAAAGAGAAGAATTCACTACATTCTTCAAAAGTGAAAATATTAACTTTGTGTGGAAATATTCAGATATGCTGAGATTAGACCTTGATCTAATCATGCATCATCTATCCATTTCACTAGGTGTTAATCCCATTAAGTAGAAGCTTCACAAATGCATCCACACGTAGCTCTACTTGTCAAAGGTGAATTAGAGAAACTTCTTAAGGCAGTGTTTATCAGAGTCATTGATTATGCAGAGTAGATCTCTAATATTGTTCTAGTATTAAAACATGATAAATCTATAAGAGTCTGCACCGACTTCAGAGACTTGAATTTGGCATGTCCTAAGGATGACTTCCCATTTCCTAATATTGATATGATTGTAGATATGATGACATGATATGAAATGTATTAAAAAATGGATGGTTTCTCTGGCTACAACCAGATTAAAATTGTGCCAGAGGACCAAGAGAAAACTGCCTTCACATGTGCCTGGGGTACCTTCTATTGGAATGTCATGCCCTTTAGACTCAAAAATGCCGGTGCTACATATCAGAGAGCTGTTACCACCATATTTCATGACATGATGCATAAAACCATGGAAGATTATATGGATGACACTTTGGCTAAGAGCATGCACCGAAAGAAACATCTTGCTGATCTAGGTCATATACTAGATCAAATGGAACAATTCAATCTAAGACTCAATCCTAAGAAATGAGCATTTGGCATAACATCTGGTAAATTACTTGGCTATATCATTTCTTCCAAAGGCATTGAAGTGGATCTCGCAAAAGTACAAGCTATCCTGGAAATGCCGCCACCGAAAAATATCAGACAAATGAGAGGACTTCAAGGTCGACTGCAGTCCATCCGGTGCTTTATCTCTCAACTGACAAATAAGTCCCAACCATTTACTAAGACTTTGCACAAGGGTATGGCTTATGAGTGGAACAAAGAATGTGATGAAGGGTTCACACAAATCAAGCAGTATCTTGCAAACCCACCAATCTTGATGCCTCCCATTCATGGGAAGCCACTTATACTTTACATATCTGCTATGGATACATCATTGGGTATCTTATTAGATCAAGAAAATCAGCACAACAAAGAGAGGGCTATCTATTACATTAGTAGAACCTTGGTCTCATATGAAATGAAATATTCTACTATAGAGAAGGCTTTCCTAGCAGTGGTGTTTGCTTCACAAAAATTGTGACACTATATTTTGGCTCATACTACATGTCTAATTGCTAAAATTGATCCTCTGAAATAGTTGCTTAGTAAATCTACCCTCATAGGTAGACTAGCTAAATGGGTCATGCTTCTCAGCAAGTTTGATATTGAATATGTGGAAAGGAAAGCCATTAAAGGCCAAGCAATAGTAGATCAGTTGGCAGAAGCACCTCTAGTTGATCATCAACCATTGCACATTGAATTTCTAGATGAGTCCATATTACTTCTTACACATCACTCATGGACTATGTTTTTTGATGGTTCATTTACCCAACAGGGGTCAGGTGCTGGAATACTATTCATTACACCTCAAAGGTACTCATTACCAAAAGCATACAAGATGTTGTTTCCTTGTACAAACAACATTGCTGAGTATGAAGCCCTAATCAATGGAATGAAGATCACCCTTGAGTGGCATGTAGATGAACTAAATATTCTTGGCAATTCACAGCTCGTCATCAACCAAGTCAATGACATCTATCAGACATGGGACGAGAAGTTGATACCTTATAAATGGTTGGTTGATGATCTTAAACAATATTTTACTCATATCACATTTCAACAGGTTTTGAGGGAAGATAATCAAGTGGCAGACGCCATGGATACACTTTCCTCTATGCTGCAGATGCCTGAAAATGATTTTAGACATGAATTCCTAGTGAAGACATTACGCAACCTAGCGTATGACTCCCCTGACTCTCGGATGATCTATTCTATTATAGGACATGACTCATCCCGCTACCATCACATCTTCTCCTACCTACGTGGCTAGATCATTCTAGACACTTACTCCTGGAATGAGAAACATCACCTTATCCACAGTGCTTCACAGTTCGTCATCATTGCTAATGAATTTTATAGACATGGTCTAGACGGTACCCTCCTTAGGTGTTTAGAACCTGATGAGTCCAAACAACTCTTACTAGAGGTGCATGAAAGCATCTATGGGTCACACTCTAATGGCCTAACATTAGCCTGTAAGCTTATTAGAGCTGGTTACTATTGGCCAGATATGGAAAAAGAAGCAACACAGTTTGCTAAGTCCTATAAACAATGTCAATTACATGGAAACCTGATTCATGCTCCAGCCAAGGAGCTTATTCCATTTATTACTTTTTGGCCATTTCAACAATGGGCCTTTGATTTGGTGGGTCAGATCTACCCCTCGTCCTCCAATGGACATAATTTTATCATTATAGCTACGAATTATTTTACTAAGTGGGTGGAGGCAGTCCCTCTCACTGTTGCTAGTGGCAAAACAATAGCAATGTTTATTCTTAAATACATCATCTGCAGACATGGTGTACCCTCAGTGATTATCATAGATAATGGGGGACAATTTAAAAACAAGGATTTGAAAAAGCTCTACTCTAAATTTAAAATTACTCAACACCAGTCTTCCATCTATTATCCTCAGGGAAATGGATAGGCGGAAGCTTCCAACAAAACAATCCTTAAGATCCTACACCACATAGTACATAAATCCAGATGAGACTGGCATCTCTAGATCAAACTAGCTCTTTGGGAATACAGGACAACTATAAGAACACCAACAGGGGCTACTCTCTATGCATTGGTTTATGGAGCAGATTTTGTGCTACCCATTGAGGTCAAGATTCCTTCTCTGTGAGTCTCTCTGAAAGGCCTTGTTACTGATGAAGATACTAGAATATCTCAGCTACAAGAGCTAGAATTACTTGATGAACGTCACCAAGTGGCGTTCGATCACCTTAGAGCATACCAAAAGAGAATGTCTAAGAGCTACAACAAAAAGGTTCGACCAAGAGATTTCCAAGTGGGTGACCTCGTTCTAAGGGAGAACCCTAAGAATCAGCAACATTGGATCTAGAAAGGTAAGTTTGAACCCAATTGGCTTTGTCCGTATATTTTTACTATAATATTTGGGTCTAGTACCTATCAACTCTCTACTAGTAAAGGAGAACAACTCAAAGAGCCCATCAACGCTCTTCATCTAAAGTGGTTCTACAGCTGAGATATCTTCAGTGTGCTCATGTATATACTAAAGTCCTAAAAAAATCCTAAAAATCTGAAAAAAAGTCCTGAAAAAATGATCATCTTAGTGAAAACCTAGCAATAGGCGCTTTGATGTATCTCCAAAAAAGTCATATATTCAAAATATACAAAAAAATTAGAAATTTGAAAAAATCCAAAAATAGAGAAAAAGAAAAAAAGTGCCATTGATGAAAACCTGGCAAACATGCGTCATGGTAGCAAAAAAATAATTCCTGCCAAGAAGGTGAAAACGTGGTAAATAGGCACCTCTTGTTCCATAATAGTATACCTATTGCAGCACCACTTGGCTTTGCGCATTTGCTTTCCTGCTTTGCTACTTTCCTTCTTTCATTTGCTTTTAGTTCCTGTTAGGACACCAACTCACATGGATTGAAACTGGTCATCCTCTTGGGGAAACCCTCCTGATCTTGGGGGCATTTTCTTATTATCCTTTTGGATCTACTTCATGATAGTCACCAGTGGTTCTCACTATGTCTTCCTACTGTCACTTAGCTTATACTGAGTTCTCTCTTCATGAGAATCTCCCTCACATCAGTCACCAGTGGTTCTCACTGCATCTGCCTACTGATGTATAGCTTATGCTATGATCATTTTAGTTGAGCATCTCTCTTGCGTCAGTCACCAGTGGCTCTCACTACGTCTTCCTAGTGTCACTATTCTATCAAGATTTCTCACATTTGTTACCATTGGAGTTATACTCAAACACTCTATCTATCGATAATCAGTCTTGATGATTCTATGCTTTAGTCTGTACATATCTTTCAGTCACTTTTGTGACACTCTGGTTCCTTTAAGGACCCTCCTGACTTGTCATTGATTTAGTGCCATATGCTTAGGGGAAATCAAATCTCATTTGTCCTCACAACATATGTCAAGTCAATCATCGTTACTTGGGGGCATAGGCCCACCATTTGATCACATCTTTGGTTTAAACCTGAGTCAATAATCTTGTCATTTCTCAAGGACAACTCACTACTAATACAAACTGGTGTTTTTCAACACCACCTCAACCAGTGTGTTTTAACACTATCTTTGGACACATTTATATTTTTTAACACATCAGATATATCAATCGTAAACATCTATCGATAACATTCAAACACAATGCACTCACAAGCACAACGATGTTTTTCAACACCTCATACACATGAACACATTTGTAAAACTTTGAAAATAGGCTAAGCTATGCTTGAATATTTCTTTGTATGTTGTCTATTCTCATGAATTTCATTGCTATTTTCTTTGTCTACTATTTGTTGGTGTAGTCCCGATGATCCGGCAATGTCAAATAAATAGGGTGTATGTGATAAGAGTTCCCGCAATAAGGTGGAATAGCCTCACATCCCTCGATCTTGTTTATTTGTATGCCATGGTGAGGTTGGTACTATCTCCTTGCACGTTATTGCTCTATTTGTCATTGCTTTGTTTTTTATTGATCTATTTGTTTACGCATGATCACACTCATGGTTATATTTTCTTTGAATGCCTTGATACTGGTGTAGTCTTGCAACATTAACTGGAAACAATGTTTAGGTCATCTTGGATTTTGTGCCTTGGTGCTTACATTTGTTTCCTACATTTTATCTGATGATAAGTCATATTCATATCCTTATGGTTGCATTGTGGCGCTAGTAAGGATTGTATCGACTTTGATGTTCCAAAAAATGCTCAATGATGACAAATATACGATGGGTCTCACAACCATGTCTTAAAATTGCACTCTCATATTGCATTTAGCATAGGATTGCATTTTCATTCTAGACTTCCATTGTGATAATGATTCAATGTTCTCTTCATTGCATTCTTCTGGGTTCATACTTTGGAGAGTTCTTCTTCACCATTCGTGTTTCATCATGACTGCATAGGTGTTTGATCCTCGCTCTCATTTCTTCACATGTTCTTTTTGGTTAGCATTTGTCATCCTGCATGAGATGTTAGTACCAGATACATATTCATATTCATAACTCATAATCATCTATACATTGCATTTACATTCTTATTTACACATTGTATTTACATCAATCGTTTCCATACATACATCTTTACATTCATACATATGCATTTCATACATATTTTCAACATGTTCATCCATTTGCATACATTCTAATCATCTAAAACATCTAAGCATATAGGAAACATCTCATAAAGGCAATATACAATATGCGATGATACCAAAAGATGAGCTGATATATATATATATA
>MU227805.1:442604-484005 GCA_018584345.1 Thuja plicata
CTATCTCGTGTAGGTGCCATCTGCACTCCCTCTGACCCTCTTGCATAACTAAAAAATTGGGCCACCTAAGATGCCTTGTCTGGTACTGCACCTATATATGATGAATAGTAATAGGCCGCTTGTGTTGTCTGATGATACACCTCTTCCTGTGTAGCCCAGAGCTTCTCCCAGAGATCCTGTATCTCCCTATCTCAGTCAATCAATTGAGCATCTCTCACAGCAACCTGGATGGTCAGGTCTCCCACCTTTCTAGTGAGCTCTCACTCTCTCCCGAGATCGTCGCTGTGGGTCCTGTGCTATGTCCTGCGTAGGCTGATCCTCCTACATTGGATCCTCCTATTGTCCCTCCTCCTATGGAGGTACCTGCTACTCCTCGATCACCTACTCTGTAGTCCATCACTGCGACTGCCTAGTGCTGTCACTGCCACTCTCTCCAACATCCATCCCCATGTGTCGGGCATGGATGTCCACCTATACTATCTGGGGTCGAGGACCCTGCTGTGCCCTCTGCTATAGAGGAGGAATCTATACTTGTTGTGCCACCTGTGCTTGTACAACCTACAGAGGCACCACCTGTCCTCTTCCTGCTATCCCCACTGGATCAGTGAAACTCGAAAATGGGTGCGTGATGAAATGCTTCCTATACTCAGCAGTCACGCCGACATCTGCCACATCCCTAAGATAGTCCCATTGAACTGGGACCAATGAGAGAATATCTATCATGGTACACCCTTGGTCCAATGGTGTACCCCAGCCCCTCCTGAACTCATCGGCAAATCTTGAGTATACTATATACTCCTATGAGATGTCTTGCGGATGACCAAACTGCCGCCATACCCGCTTCTACGAGAATCTCTCCATCACTGTAATGGTGCAAAAAATCATCGCACAAGAACAAAACATGTGGCTCAAATACTCTGCCGCATCATCCTAGGCCTCTATCAGCCTCCATGGCCTCCATATCACTGTTAGTACATTGTCAAGCTGCGCTCGCCACAAATCTACCTTACCCAGTGCAGGCTGGGTAATCATCCCCCTATATTGGAAAATATAGGGCTCCAAGGGTTGTCTCATGTCCTTGCAAATGGGTCTGGTGATGGGAAGATGCTCCCACGCCCATACCTATAATACAAAAATGCCTGTTGCCATGCTCTTCGCCTCCTGATAGACAATCTCATGCATATCATTATACATATGTGCCAGCATACACTAGCCCCATCCATAGTGTCTCGGTCGTGCCATCATCAGCTGCAACATCCTACCCTAGCCGCACTCTAGACCGTGTTGTCCACAATCAGGCATCAAGTAGCACCCAAGGAAGTATGCTAATACTACTAGCAACCTGTGGGTCGTCCCATATGAACCAATCAGATCCTCCTAGGGGATCACCCTACTCATCACGAGGTCATCTTGAAAGACCTCTCTCAAAGCTACTGTGCCCACCTTGGGCCATGTCTCATACTCCACCCTCGCTCTGACAAATGGTATCCTTAGGATCCTATAGATGTCGTCAGGAGTAATGGTCATCTCCCCCTATGGTAAGTAAAATGTGTTCATTTTCGAATGGAAACGCTCGACCAATGCTCCCAACAATGTGTGATTTACCTGAATCTCAGGTATATCACATAAAGTGCTCAATCCCAATGTGGCTATATGTGCCATCTCAGCATCATCTAACTAAGATACTAATCTGCTGATCACTTGATGATGTGATCTGAATGCTATATTTGGGAAGTTGATCTGCAAGACATGCAAACAACATAGCACTATCAATAATCAACAATAATCAAAGCATAATGTGATAAGAAAGCATTCGAGACATTCTACACACATTAATGACGCTGACACAAAATCTATTAGACATGACACAGACTGATTTCATCTTCTTTTTGACCACTTTTTCTCATGCGAAAATGCAGAATTTCACATGAAGAAGTTCTCTTTCAGGTGAAGAAGTTCTTCGCATCGCATGACATTGCTATTTTGCGCTAGCTTTCATGCGAGCTCACGTGAGAAAATGCCCTCTCAAAGGGGTTCTCGTGTGAAAGTGGGTACTTTCCCATGTGACATTTCACACTGAACGGTGTGAAACATTGTTTCTTCATGTGAGATTTCCCTACGGGGCGCGCGAAGAAACTACTTTGCGCGAAGACTCGTGACTCAAAAACGTGAAAAATGAGCTAAAAATTGACCAAAATGCATAAAATTTTAATTACGGAGGGGTTTACTGACTACTTACAGGTGGTCCGTATGCTGCAGGCCGGCTGTGTCTCCTAGATCGCTCAAAACAATGGCTACTGTAGGGGACCACCATTTTGTCTTCTAGCTCAGAGCTCTTTTCTCAAAAGTCAATGGGTTGAAATGATTTGAAAATGACCCTTTTCATCCTTATATACATTTTGACCTAATTTTTGAAAGTGCTCTGTTTCATGCAAAAATTGCACCACTACCTAAATTGACTGCTCTGAATCCATTTTTGTGATTGAAATCAAAATCTAACACTTTTATGTCACTCAAAATTGCATTTTAAAATTTTCAGGACCGACGTGATCGGTCGCTTGTGCAGTCGCCTTTTTGACATCACTTTCTTGTCAGAATCTTATTATATCATATTTTTTGAAATCTTTTACTTTTTTGTTTCAAAAGTCAACTCTAGTCAACTCTAGTCAACCCTAGTCAAACTTGGTCAACCAAACCTCAAAATCACTCGAAATTGATTTTGAATCTTCTAAATTCTTTCGTAATCTGTTCTGAGTTCTTGATCTCTGACTCACCATCCATCTATGATTTTTTGCTCTCCATCATCAATATGACGTGTCATATTTCAATTTCACTCCTAAGGGGGCAGGATGATTACATCATTAAATTTATTTCAATCAATCTGATCTAATTTTCAAAAGTTCTCATCACCTGGGGCATGTTCATTTTTTTGTACCTCACAGTCAAAACTGGATACCCCACAATCAATAAGGGCATCTTTGTTCCTTACATCTTGTCAATCTATTTACCATCTTTTGAGATAGGTGTCAGGGCAATCTAACCCTGACTCCTAAAGGTTAATCCTCATTTTGCAGATAGCCTTGTGAAAGATGTCAATCTGTCTATTAGCTTTCAAGACAGGTATCAGGGCAATCTAACTCTGACTCCTGAAGGTTAAGCCTCATTCTGGGGATAGCCTTGTGAAAGATGTCAATCTACTCATTATCTTTTGAGATAGGTATCAGGGCAATCTAACCCCGACTCCTGAAAGTTCAACCTCATTCTGGAGAGAGCTTTGTGAAAGATATTTATCTAAACCAATGTCTTGGCAATCTAACCTAGATATTGGGGTACTAAGCTTCATTCTGGAGATATCCCTAAAATCTCTATTGATTATCTTTTGGGATAGGTATCGGGGAATCTAACCCTGACTCCTAAAGGTTGAGCCTCGTTCTGAAGATAACCTTGTGAAAGATATCAATCTATCTAGGTATTGGGGCATTCTAACTCAGATCCCTAAGGATCAAGCTTCGTTCTGAAGATGACCCTCAAAAAATCTATTTGACTGGCATCTTGGCGACCTAACCTAGACTTGAGAGAGTCAAGCTCTATTCTGGAGATGGCTCTAAAATCTTTGCATCAATCCATTTTCAAATCTATTTTCTGTGCTCCAGACATCAGACTATTCTTTGAATCAATGTGCTGCTCACACATCAATTCAAAGAGGGGCAAATAGTAACACCCCAAAATTGGCATTGTGCAACCCTAACCAATTTTGTTGCATTTGTTACTCTTCTAGATCATCAAAATTCCTATTGTACTAGGCAATTCTGAGTTTCAACTGACTCTACTTGACCTGAGTGTCAAATGCAGAAAATCCTTAACCTGCATTAATCATACATCGTATTTAATTCCTAAATACCTATTAGCTAAACAAACCTATGATCAAATTAATTTAATTAATAAAGTCCTAGCACTTTAATTGAATTAAATTCACCCTCTTTAGCTAAGACACATGAAAAAGGAATTAAATAATATTTAATTATTAGATAAATATCCTCATTTCAATAATTGAATTGAAATATTCAGATAATTGAGAAAAAACAATTATGAGGTCATATTTACTTAATTAATTGAATATCTTCTCAAAAATCTTATCTCTGTTCAGAATTGGAAACTTCTCTTTAATTGTGCTTTAAAGAGAGAGAAAAATAGATAAATCAAATAAAACAATTAAATTAAAGAAAGGAAACAGCTAAAGAAAAAGGAAAACAATTTATTGAATTGTTTTCAATAAAGCTTTCTGTTTTAAACTAGCTTTTCTATATGTTTTATTTCAAAAGGGAAAGTTTCTATTCTGATCATCTCTGAGTCTATAAAAGGACTCTCATTCTCTCATTCAAACCCCACTCACTTTTGCATTGTTAGAATACTGAATTATTGTATCATTTTCTTGCTAATCTCATATAGAATAATTTCATTTTGCAATAGAATAGCTTCAATTTCTAGACTAAATTGCATTGAAATCATGTCTTAGCTTAATCTCTCATATTTCAATTCTTAGTATAATCATGCATTGTATTGCATCCATCATGATAAATCTTTCGTTCCTAGATTGGTCCATGGTTGTGAGACTCTCGTCCTGAGAGAAATTTCAAAAACCCCATCTGGATAGAAGGCAATAGGTCGAATCATGCAGGCAGACAAGATGAATAATCTTATATTCAGTCTTGTGTGTACCTAGTGAAGAAGGACTATGTTTAAGTGTATGGTGAATTAACAAGGCCAAATTTACTGCATACAGTTGTTCCCATCATATGACTGGTGACAAAGATAAGTTTGAAACCCTAAACCAATGTAAAGGAGGATATGTACAATTTGGTAATGATTCACCATGTCTTATCAAAGGTAAAGGATTGATTAACCTAACTAACAAAATTAGATGTGATGATGTGTATTGGGTTAATGATCTTAAATATAATTTGCTGAGTGTTGCACAGCTGAACATTTCTGGTTACAAAGTTGAATTTCATCACAGAAAGGCAAAGATCTATAATTCTACTAGAGAATTAGTTGGAAGTGGTGACCAGACTAAAGGTAACTTATTTTATCTAGATTTATCTGAAGAAACATGTTTGTTTGCACAGTACAATGATATTTGATTATGGCATAAGAGGTTGTGTCATGTAAACTTTGATAACTTGGTAAGTATAAGTAAAATGAAAAGGGTTAGAGGGCTACCTAAGTTAAAGAAACATGAGAATGCTATGTGTATACAATGTCAACTAGGAAAGATGACTAAGTTTAGTCTCAAGAGTAAAACACATGTATCAGAGGAAATTTTGGAATTGGTCCATACTGATCTCTGTGGTCCCATTGGAGAAAGAAGCTATTGTGGTGCTAGATACTTGATTCTATTTATTGATGATTATTCAAGGATGATGACTATAATGTTTCTCAAAGAAAAATTTGATGCATTCTAGTTATTCAAATGGTACTTAGCTAAAGTTGAAAAGAAAACAGGAATTTTTTTGAAATGCTTAAGATCTGACAGAGGTGGAGAGTTTATTTCTAATGAGTTTAACAGGTTTTGCAATGACCAAGGCATAAAAAGATAGATGTCCACACCCAGGACTCCTCCACAAAATGGTATTGCTGAATGAAGGAACAGATCTATCATGGACTATGCAAGAACACTAATGATGGAGAAAAATGTTGCACAAAAGTATTGGAAAGAAGCTGTAAGTACTGCAATCTATACAGTAAATAGAGTTCAAGTGAAGAAAGGTACATCTTCTACACCTTATGAAGTTTGGTATGGGTATGCACCTAGTGTAAAGTATTTTAAAGTATTTGGAAGAAAATGTTTTATACTGAAAGACAACAGAAATGGAAAACTAGATGCTAAAGGTGAAGAAGGCATATTCCTTGGTTACTCAATGAAAAGAAAAGCTTACAAATGTTTGAATTCTAATACTAAAAAAATTGTTGAAAGTGAAAATGTAAGAATTGATGAGTTTGTAGAAAGAAATGAAGCTAAAAGTACACAAGAGCCTGAAAGCTACAGATCATTCATATATCTAGATGAGGAAGATTCTAATTCAATACCCAAGACTACTATGAACAACATCATGCACTTGCCGAGTCATAGAGTGGATTTGCCGAGCAACTGCACGTTAATGCCGAGCTATCTGATGAAGATGCTGAGTCACAGAATCAACCAAAACTGAATACAAATGATGAACCTAAAGCAAGGACTAAGCCTATCCTAGAAAAATATGTGAGAATAAATCACAATTCTAATCAAATCATTGGGTCAAAGGATTCTTCTATTATGACAAGAAGTTAGTTGAAAAATGACACATGTCTGTTATGTGAATTGGAGCCCAAAATAGTGAAATATGCTTTAGAAAATGAAGATTGGATACAAGAAATGAATGAGGAAATTGAACAAATTGAGAAGAAAAAAACTTGGACACTTGTACCTAGGCCAATGGATAAAAATGTAATTGGCACAAAGTGGGTATTCAGGAACAAACTGAATGAACATGGAGGTGTGACAAGAAACAAAGCTAGACTGGTATGCAAGGGTTATGCAAATGGGGAAGGATTTGACTACGGTGAAACCTTCACCCCAATTGCAAGATTGGAAGGTGTCAGAACCTTACTTGCATACACAGCCTATAAAGGATTAAAAGTTTATCAGATGGATGTGAAATCTGCATTTCTCAATGGTATCTTGGAAGAAGAAGTGTATATTGAGCAAGCTGATGGTTTTCTAGATCGAAACAAAAGGGATATGGTTTTTAGATTACAAAAAGCATTATATGGATTGAAGCAAGTACCTAGAGCATGGTATGAGAGATTACACAATTACCTGATCAAGATTGGATTTTCCATAATCAATGACAACAACAACCTGTACTTGAAGACAGGGCAAAGAAAAGGTACATTATTAGCTGAAATATTTGTGGATGACATCATATTTAGTGGACAAGATGTGTTATGTTAGAAATTTGCAACATAGATGCAAACTGAGTTTGAGATGTCTATGTTTGGTGAAATAAAATTCTTTGTTGGATTACAAATTTATCAAATGAAGAATGGTATCTATATCACTCAATCTAAATATATCAAAGAGATACTGAATTTTTTTGGAATGGAAGAGTCCAAACTAGTGAGTACACCCATGGATACTGGCTAAAAGCTGACAAAATATGATGACACAAAAGAAGTGAACCAAACACTCTACAGGTCAATGATTGGAAAACTACAGTATGTTGTACACAGTAGACCTAATATTTCCCTAGCTATTGGGATTATTGCAAGGTTTTCTGCTAAACCCAAGGAAACTCACATGATGGCAGTCAAAAGGATTCCAAGATATTTGAAAGGAACTGATGACTATAGTCTATACTACAAAAATAATGACAAGTTTGAACTCAGAGTTTACACTGACTCTGATTGGGCTGGAAATGTTGATGATAGGAAAAGCACTACTAGTGGAGCATTTCTTTTAGGAAAGAGATTGGTCTCCTAGAAAAGCAAGAAATAGAACTGCACCTCACAATCTACAGCTGAAGCCGAGTATGTGGTAGTAGTAGTTAACTGTTCTAACATTGTGTGTTTGAAGAAACTACTGAAAGGTATAAAGGAATAAATCACTGACCAAGTTGTCATCTATTGTGATAACACAAGTGCTATTAATATTTCTAAAAATCCTTCTATGCACTCAAAGACAAAGCATATAGCTATCAAGTATCACTACTTGAGGGAGCTAGTTCAGAGTAAAGAAGTGAGACTAGATTATGTGAACACCAAAGAACAATTAGCAGACATATTCACAAAAGCACTACCTAAGGATGCTCATGAGTATCTATGAGGTAAATTTGGGGTGATTCCCCTCACTGAGGCTAATTAAGTTTTGTATGGTGCTGTTGCATCAAATATTTTATTTAGAATATCTGACACATTGATGCATAGTAAGTCACACTTTAGGATGCTGGCTAAAGTTGTGAAGATGAACAAGGATAGAAAAGAAAAATTAGTCATAATCAAGATGATAGGATCAACATGATACTAAAGATCTACATGATTAAGATATTGACATCTTTGGCATTGTTGTCAAAGAGGGAGAGATTACCTATAAAGAGGAAGAGATTGCTGAGACAGAGAGATTACAAAGAAGGAAAGATTATATAAAGGAAAAAGTTACTATTGAAAACATTGAAGTGATTATATACTCAGAGGGAGTCTACAGATGATTAGACACAAATGATGATAGTGTGATTATAGATATAGAGGGAGAAATGTTTTACAAATAAGAATCAAAATGAAGCTAAAGAAATTAATGAAAATTCATTCATATCAAGGAACACAGGTGACTTTTTGGATTGGTTGGTAACTATGCTTGTTAAATCATTGTTTTAATATTTTGTGTTGCCATCAATGCCAAAGAGGGAGATTGTTGGAAAGTGACAATGCAAGCAATTGTTATTTTGTCATTGTTGTCAAACCTTTACTGGTGAGACTATTGTTATATGTTTGAGTACCATATCTATTGTTGATGAAGAATATTTAACAAGAAGACCAAGTAAATGGTTTATTTAAGGCAACTAAAAGGGTATTTGATCAGTTGGCACTCTGGCAAAGTAATTTTTTGTCTATCTTTCAAAGATAGTTTTTATGGCTGTTCTGTGCCAAGAAAAGTTTGGCTTGTGCTGAGCAAAGTTGCTTATGATGAAAAAAGTTTCTTGTGCCGAATAAAGTTGCTTGTGATGAGAAAACAGTTTCTCAATGTTGAGCACCATTGAAATTGCCGAGTGGAAACAGTGATGTTGGCTGACTTACAGTAATTGGATTAATAATGAGATTTGAGATCTCTGGCTGACTTAGTTGATTTTATTAGGATATGTAATGTTAATTAAATATTGATCCATGTCATTTAATGTATGGGTAACTATAATTAATGCATGGTTTCAAGATTTAATTAGAGACTACTTTGGAGAAGTAAATGTAATGCAAAGATGGAATGATCCGTTGGATCTAACCTAACCTAATATCGACAATCTTGTTTAAGTAAAAAAAGATTTATTTGACCCAGACAAAGAAGTATATGATAATCTCAAGGGGTTATTCATTGTGTGTGGAAGAGTGTATGTGTATGCAAGAGGTTTGCATAGTTGATTTACTATTTGGCATGATCTAGCAGAGAAGGAAAAAAAGGTAGAGGCTGAAAGTTGCATGTGTGATTGCTTGATGGATTTCCAAGCAAATTAGAAGGTTGAAATGACATTGCAAGCTATCCAGTAAGTTAACATCAGAGCTGTAATTGGATTTGAATTGCAAAGTAAGTTGTATGTACTAGATCACAACTGTTGATTACTTTCTTACCATTGTATCAGTTAAATCCTTTAACAAGGTTGACTTAACAGTCATTTGTATAAATCCTCTAACAAGGTGACATTCAGGTGGAATGATCTAAAGTCCTCTAACAAGGCCACTCTTGATAGGGTGGTTAAATCCTTTAACCAGGTCACACCTAGCAGTGTGTTATTCTAACCTTTAATAGGGTTGGCTCCTCACAGGGCATCACTTCAGAAGAGTGAAAAATTGGTAGCATGTTACTGGTGGTTTTTCCCATATTGGGTTTCCACGTTAAATAATTGTGTCAACTTGTGTGAATGCTTATTGTTTGCTTTACTGTTATGTTTCTACAAGCTAATTTCAATTGATAGTAAACTGCATGATTAAGTTGTTGATTTATGCTACTGCTGGCGAGTAGATCTGAAGTACAAAAAGTTTTATTTGCTACATCTAGACCTAAGGGTAACTGATTCACCCCTCCCCTCTCAGTTATTCTAAATTCATTATAACACTATGCATCCATAATTTTTAATTTTTTTAAGAGGTCCATCTCCAATGGGAAATGTTTCTTGACCGTTGTGTCTTTTAATTGCATAATACCAATAGAGGCCTAGATATTTATTCTGATAAAATCCTTTTAAATACTCTACAATATCCTACTAATGATTTTATTTAGAAGATACGGGTTTTAATTCAAATATTCTCAAGGCACAAATTGAACATAAAAACTATCAAGTAGAATTGTCAAACTATTATAATTTGACTATACAAGGTATTCCTCCACTTTTTTCTAATGTAAAGGATGGTTAGAAGGTGGCCAAGGTTTTTAGGTTGGATTTTAATTAGAAGAGAGAATTGGAAATTTGACATTTTCTATATTGTTAGATATTCAATCTAATGAGGGTTAAGTTTTATATAGGTTGGACATAAATTTGGAATAATTTTTGATTTTAAATGAGGGTTGAATCAGACTAGACACTACTAAGTCATTCAGGAGCACCCTAGGTTTTGTCAAAGTATAAGAAAACACATTTAAACCATAATCAAAATGAAAGAGTTAGATTAAACAACTAGAAATAAAATGGCTAGATTAACAATACTACATGAAATTGGTATGAATGCTCAAAGACATAATAGTGTCAAGAGAAGACTCCAATATCCAATATCCCAATATTTCCAAAATGAATTATGCATTATACACTATTCCTAAATACAAGCATGGTAGCATGTCTATATAGGAAAGAGATAATAGGAGGAATGAAAAAGGTTGAGAAAATTGTTTCAACTTGGAGGAAGTGGAGTCCTAATAGAACTCAACAATCTCCTCTAGAAGAGTTTGATTCCAAATTGGACACAACTATATCATAGGAGTTAGAGTTCAAATTGGAAACAACAATCTCAAAGGATGAGTTGAATTCCAGTTAGGACTCAACAATATCCACCTAATAAAATGAATGAGTTGACCTAAGTAAAACTAAAGTTAAGGGTAAAATCGTAATAGACCATTTAGTCCAACTCCCCCCTTAAGTACAATTCAAGGAGTACAATAATGTAGTACATATTCTTATTGGTTGCGGAAAAAAATCCATGTTAAGTACCCATGTACAATAACAATGCAATCTCTTAGAACCAAAGAAAAGGAGAAAACTGAGTTGGAGAAAACTCCTCTCCAAAAGAGAGAAAATAATATACTAAAAATCTCTAGTAAAAGGAGACACCTATCGCACCCCCCAAAAAACACATAAGTGAATGAAATTTCTCTTAGTGAAGGGTTTGGTGAATATTTGAACACTCTTATCTAATGTTAGGTATAACATAAGATAAAGCACATTATCATGAATAAACTCCCAAATGTAGTACATGTGAATCTCAATGTGCTCGGTCCATTGATGATGGAATGGATGCGAGAAATATGAATGACACTCTATCTATCATAAAATATGACTATTGGATTTCAAAAAGGAATGCACAACTTAATGTGGATGTTTCAAACTTGAATGGACTCAATAGCTACATTATTTACTCTATGTTACTCAAGCTCAATAGATGAAAGAGCAATAGGATACTTGTTCTTTCTTGACAAAGAAACTAGTACTAAACCAAGACAAAAGCAATATGCCAAAGTACACTTGACATATTGAGAATTACCTGTCCAATCTGAATTAGTGTATCTTATGAAGTTAATATCCACACATATTTCATAATGAAGCCCATAATTGTGAGTGACCTGGATATAATAAATATTTCTCTTATATACTTTCTAATGTAGCTCGTGTCATTCTTTCATAAACCTATAGACAATACCCATAAAAAATGAAATATCAAGCCGCATGTGAGTCAAATACATGAGCCTTTCAGTCAGTGATGAAGTTGTTACTCCTAAAGTGAGTTTGTTTTCATTATTTTTCTACAAAGTCATATATCGGTGAAAGCAACCGAAATAAGGAAGTCCTACAATGAAGAAGATAGTTGGTAAAGGAAAATGAGACAACCACCAAGTATTGATCAGTTATCAGGTATTGAGTAGGTATTAAGTACTGAGTGAGATACACATACTGAGTCATGAAAAGATAGTTACCGAGCACTCACAAATACCAAGAAGAGAGAAAAAATTTGATCGAGTAAGCACAAGCATCTTTACCAAGCACTCCAGAGTTGACATTTCATTTAATATTAGATACATTGGATTTGGACATTGAGCATGAAGCATTGCAAAAAAAATTATGTAAAAGTTAGTTGAGTCATTAGGACTCTAAACAAATGATTGAATAGGATCATGAGGCAAATCCATAAATAAATATTCATAAAGCATACGACATTGGAGATGTAACCTAATTTTAACATCTTAATCTCCATTGCTGAATCTTGAAGCCCTAGACCCACTTGACCACCTGAATATAGTATAAGACATCAATTTTGAGAGAGAGAGAGAGAGAGAGAGAGAGAGAGAGAGAGAGAGAGAGAGAGAGAGAGAGAGATGACATTGTTGTTAAGATTGTTGACATAGTTGAAAGAGTTGATGAATATGTTGAAAGATGAAGTAGAGGAGAGGTATGCATAATGAAGAAGAGATTATGATACTAAGCTACCGAGTGCAAAATAAGGTAATAGATATTTAGAACACACTAAATCTATACATCATTTGATTGATGCACCTTTATCATATATTTTATAGTGAATTTTGTTGTGATCAGTGAAGTACAAATCCCACTTGTGGGTAGGCCCTAACAAGTCTTATATTTTGTAAATCATTTAACTAGGTACATCTCTTATATTAGAGCTTGTAAAATCCTCTAACAAGGTAGATTGAATAAGTCTTTTGTACTCTTAACCAAGTATTTACTCCTAATAGGGTAATCTATCAAAAGTAGATAAATTTGTAGCTCTAACTAAGGAACCTTTTTATTGCAGTAGTGAAGGATTTTAAGTGTCATCTCCACCACATTTTTTTTTCCTATAACAAAGGATTTCAGCATTACCAAAATTTATTTGTTATGTGTTGCATATTTTATAGTTTTGCATATTTACTTTATTTTTAATATATGCACTGTATTCAACTCGGTAATAGATCAGAATGAATGGTTAAAAGTTTAAAGGGTACTGATTCACCCCTCCCCTCTTAGTACATAACTTTCCTAAGTTATTCCAACTTTACTAGCAATTGGTATTAGAGATAGTCTCTTGAGAAAAGGGTTTAACCACCTAAGAGGAAAGATCATGGCTATGGAAAGTTACAAGAAATCTAAGAAGATTGATAGTATTGAGTTTGAACTATAAAATTCACCAGAGGTGCTTGAAGATCAGAAAAGAAAGATGGAAAAGACCTTGAGACTGAGGAAGCAATTATGTAGTGAACTTTAATCCACACAATAACATGTTGATAATCTTGAGACATCATTAACAAGATATAATTTAAATACATTTTTGACCAAATTCAAACATGTCTGCATGTTTTTTGCAATGGCTAAGGCTTATCCTCACAATTATAAGGTTGCAAGCTCAAATCCACATGTGAGCATCCTTTATTGACTTTTTCCTTCAGCATTGGGCCACACAATAAAGATAAAGTGCTCCCATTTAATTGCAACATCCAGATGTGTGGTGCATTGGTTAATGCATCTGGTTGGTATGGGGTAGGTTGTGGGATCAAATCCCACCAAATGAACTTTTTCATTAAATTCTATTAATGTGTGTAGCTTTAGTTGTATGATCATTAGAATACATATAATATATGTTGATTAATAATTAAATATTATATATTTTATATTATTCATAATCATATGAAATTTAATATTTGATATTAAATTATTAAGTTATTTTTAATTAATAATTAATTAATAAAACATTATAAGATTGATTAAATTGAAATTGATGGGACGAGACATGTCCTTTCTTATAAATAATAATGAATACACATGTCCCATGAAGGGACATGTCTCTCCTAGCCTCATTCCAAATATAAATGAAAGAGAGATTGTTGGATTTGGAAAACACATACAACATAGAGTGCTACTACATTTGCAGCTATCCTAAATCTTAACATGGTATCAAAGCCAAACATCAAATGTAAGAGAGTATTTTGTTAATGGTGAATGTCTCAAAAAATACAGCCTCAGTACATGGGCTATATCTCACAAATCCACCATTGGATTTGCTAAAGTTGGGGTATGTTGGTGCAAATACACTTTGGAGTAGCCTTACCAGAGTGATTGGAAAGAAAGTGGTAGTTCAAAAGTTAGGACGGAATGGGTACGAGTCTATGTGAAATTCCTGAAACAAAATTTCATTAAAGAGATATATTAATTTGTTATGATTGTGGTCAAGAATTAAAAATGAACCATGAATTCAAGGAAAGGTGTCTCTCTCTAGAGAGAAAGCATCAATTATAGAGTGTCAACTCTCTTGAAGAAATCAACTAATTTCATAAGAAGACATGAGAATTGTTGAATGATATAAGAGTGGGAATTGTACATTGTGGAGGGAGAATAATAACCAATTTTACATTTCTAATTGAACCATTCTTAGTGGGAAGATAATTCAAAGGCGAGATGTCTCTCAAATAATCTGAGAAGGTATTTTATGATATAATGTATATGGACCTTCATTGAAGCAACTTGTGTCAAGGATGTTGATGTGCAGATAAGTATTTATTATCCTTGAATATTACATTTATCTACTCATTGTAGTATCTTTCTTATTTGTATTTCTATGCGTACTATAAAAGATATTTTCCATGATCATTTTTGATGACTCTTGTAGGAAAAGGAGAATTTCCATCATATTAAAATGGAGTTTGATGCTCCATCAGAAGCATCATTAATGAGGATATCAGATGATTGATATTTAGAGGGAGTTTAAAATTCCATATACATGTGACTATATGATTTTAATAGGCCTACCTCATGTGTACATCATAAGGTAGTGATGACTTCCAAATGTATATCTCTTGTATTTATAGAAGTTATTGGAAGGTGACGACCTTACAATAATTTGAATCATGATATACATTATTTATAATGTTGAAACAGATCATGGTGAATTAAAGCAACAACTAAGTGTTATATTTCATTAAATTGATGGTCTATATGTTATTTACATAAATATATCTTGTAGAATAACAATTGAGTGAACTAGATGTCATTAAATTAATGGTCTATGAGTTGTTCATATAGATACATCTTTTAAATCAAAAAATAAGTGTTGGATGTCATTAAATTGACACTCTATAAGTTGTTTGCATAGATATATCTTGTAAATTAACAACAAAGTGTTATATTTCATTGACGGTTTATGAGTTGTTTGTATAGATATATGATAGGTATTTGGTGAATATCATGTGTTTATGTTATGCATCCCAATGCCTTATTGATTACTTGGTGAATATCATATGTTGATGTTATGATAGGCCAATACTTAGAGTATTTGGTGAATGTCATGTGTTAACATTCAGATAGGCCAATACTCAAGATATCAAATGTGATATCAAATGATGGAAATATTCTATTTTGATAGACATCTTATGATGGCTGAAACATATCATAATAGATAGAACTCGTGGATAGAATCGTTGATTGAGGAAATCCACATTAAAGCTCGAGGAGATTGTGGATACAATCACCGATGGAGGCAATCCACCTAAGAGCTTGTGGATAGAATATCCAATGGAGGCAATCCACATGAGAGCTTGTGGATAGAGTCATCGATGGAGGCAATACACATCTTGAGACTATATTTCTATTGATTACATCATGAGGATGATGCTTTTATTTCTTACATCATATGATTGATGTTGTCAAGTGTCATACAAGTGTTGACATTGGATTGATTTATCCTCCGTAGCTAAGAGGGAGTGTTAATGTTTGTAGCTTCAGTTGTATGATCATTACAATATATATAATATATGTTGATTAATAATAATATATTATATATTTTATATTATTAGTAATCGTATGAAATTTAATATTCAATATTAAATTATTATATTATTCTTAATTAATCATTGATTGATGAAATATTATAAGATTTATTAAATTATAATTAATGGGAAGAGGCAAGTCCTTCCTTATAAATAACAATGAATAGAAATGTCCCATGAAGGGACACATCTCTCCTAGCCTCATCCCACATATAAATGAAAGAGAGATTGTTGCATTTGGAAAACACATACAACATATAGTGCTATTACATTTGCAGCTATCCTAAAACTTAACAAATTCAACTTTAATCTCAAATTTAAATTTAAATGAGCCCATATTCATGCATGTGAAAGCATGTGGAGTAATGGTGAAAATAAAAAAGTACCTTGAGTAGTTGTGGATTCAAATCCCACTTGCCATATTTTGAAATTGAATCACCATTTCATCCACATGTCATTATTTTATGATGCCATAGGTCATCTGCATCATGTCGCATGTCAACATGTGAGTGTACCATGTGTGAATGCACCTCTATCATGCCTTAAAATTTAAAAGGCCATAAATTTTGCATTTGACATATGTTTTATCCCATTTAAAATGCATTACAAAGCTCTTCTCGAGCTCTATAATATGAAGGAATTTTAATTAGCATTTGAAACCATTAATTTTTTTCACCATCAACTTAGATCAATTATGGAGAATTCTCCTAGATCAATCCTCCCCACCAAGAATATTTTGGACAACAAAAAATTGATCTTATTCAACAAGTAAGTGAGGCTATAGCTCCCTCACTCTTTCAATTTTCATCCATCATGCTTTACTTGGATGCATTCCTTTTAGTCCTACACGAAGATATTCCACATCACATCTTTGTGAAGTTCTAACCTTTCTATCATGAATAACATATTCCTATAAATTATCAATATATTCAGGGGAAAAATCATCGACTAAAAGAACTGAGACATTCTCACCTTAATCCATGATCATAGGAGGCTCATATAGCTCAATTTTTAAACATTCACAACTGAATACATCTTCATATATGGAGGCAAATCTAACTAAAAATCATTATTAATCGAATATTTTCCATGATTGTAAATGGACCAAGCCTGATTGGTTTGAGATTTTTACCTTCACTCTTAATACATTCTGATACTTGGATTGGCTCTTCTCCAATTGTTTTGATACAAATTGGTAAACCAATTGGACCTTCTAAAGGAACTTGGTGGTCTTTTCTACATCACTATCTACGTCTACATGTCTCAAAAGGATACCTTTATGTAGAAGAACGTATAGCATGATTGTAGGCATGTTATACATAACTAATATGTTCATCCCAAAGCTTATGATGCTTGCTACAATATTGTGGGAGTAGATGTACTACTATCCTATTGAACACTTCCATTTGTCCATTAGTTTATGGATGAAAAGAAGTACTTCTTTGAAGCTTTGTCCAATCCATTAATCTCCACAAAGTTGACCAAAACTCCCCAAGGAATAAAGAATCTTGATCAGATACAATGGATGATGGAAAACCAAAATGAACCCAAATATTCTTAAATGATATATGTGCAACCATATCTCCTATGATATTCTTTTTACAAGGCATGGAGACACACATTTTACTATATCTATCCACTACCACATACAAGTGGCCATTCCCTTTTTAGCCATAGGTAAACCACCTACAAAAT
Organism: Thuja plicata; assembly: GCA_018584345.1. Taxonomy (NCBI): domain Eukaryota; kingdom Viridiplantae; phylum Streptophyta; class Pinopsida; order Cupressales; family Cupressaceae; genus Thuja; species Thuja plicata. The sequence continues at coordinate 460,060 of MU227805.1, forward strand.
TGATAGATATACTTTATCATGCATGAGAAGGTACTAGAAGTGGCATGCACAAGCCTAATTTTCTATTACTGGGCTTGCTAGTAGAACACATGACATGCCCCTTTACGTATATGGACACATTGTCATTCATCTGGGCCCAATATCATTAATGTTGTAAATGAGATACTCTTTTTCCTACACAAAAATGTCGAGAAATGAGAGAAGTATGAGCTTCTTGAATCACATGTACTTTGTCATCCCTTGGAATACACAACTTACCAAGATGATAAATTATTTTATCATTAATGTTTCCAGTCAAAAAACTTCCCTTGAAATTTTTTCTAAGTAACATGTATTTTGTCAAAGTGCATATTGAATCTTGAATCTTTAAGCTAGTGGTTCAAAGTTCAAGGTTCAATTTCCCATTTTCTATTATTACTATGTATGTGTAATCCCTCTCAGAAAAAGTATTATGACCTACATGTTTTTATGTCTTTGTAATATTGAATCTTGAACTTTGAACTGTCCTTTCATTTAGTAGGTTCACATTTCAAAATATGCTTGTCTTTCTGCAATTCTTACCCACGTCTCTTTTCATTCTGGCGTCAATGGTTTTAATTATCTTGAATTTTGAACTCCTTCTTTTGGGTTCATAATTCAATATCTTCCCTACATCATGCATTAGTGTGTCTCAACTTTATAGGTTTTTCATAAGTGATCAAAGAATTATGGATCGTAAAATTTAAACTTCACACCTCACAGTTCAACGTTCAAAATCTGAAATGAAATAATGACCAAGTATTTTTTAATCATGGCAAATATTTCTTCCTCTACGAGATTAGTTTTTGAAAAGCTATTGGAGTAAAGTCTAGCACATAAAAAGTACAACTTGCACAAAGAGGAAATAAATGTGATTGGATGTGCTCAGCGAAGGATGGTGGGAATAATCAAGTCATGGTCAACTATCATGATTACCAAAAAGACAACTTAAATGTATGTGTTAAATTCTCTCTTTTATTTCCTTTTCTGTTTACAAAAAATAGTTGGAAGCATAATCAGAAGCAAAGCACAGTGAAGGTAATCACCTAGAGGCGAGGATAGAGAGCACCAGTGAGTTTTGAGAAATCCTCTTCATTTTTCTTTCTTTTTTTAAGATTATCTCTTGTAAGAAAGGAAATTTTAGCCTTTCCCGTCGCATTTTCTTGAATTTTATTTGTTAAGCATCACTATGTGCGGTCCTAGCGAGTCGACCTTTCAGGTCAAGTTTGTGAAAGAGAACAAGTTTTCTCCTATAAGTATTTGTCTTCCTAAGATACAAGACATGGTCCTTGTGGATGAATATATAGAAGTAATTTTTCATAGATTGAAGAATGCATAGATGGGAACCTTTTCCTGTAAGATTGTAGCAAGTGGACTATTGGAGGCCATTGGTTTTCCTGAAGTGACTCCATGCCTAGAGCTAGTAATGGAATGAAGAAATAGATATAAATAGAGTGATAGGTGTATTCGTCTTCCTTCTAGAGAAGTGTTGGTATCTATAACCAGGCAGATAGTCATGGCTTCCCTAAGGATTCCTCATGCGGAAACCTATGTCGATTGAGATTTTGAAAAGGCCAAAAAGGAATTCCACCAAAATATCAAGGATTATAGAAATAATATCGCCAGAGACTGGTTATTAAAAGATGAGATAGGGGGTTCTAGTTTACCTAAACCATTAAAAAATGATCATTTGATAAGAGAGGTGTGTGACATAGTGGTCATGCTAAGAAGACTAAAAGGTAAACCTAATGATATTCTATGGGAGGATTAGATGTATATTTTCATCCAAGCTATTATGGGTGAAGGAAAATATGTTGATTGGGATGAGATAATATCAGAAAGTGTTTACGAGAAATTATCCCAATCTGCAGAAGCATCCAATTTGTATTTATCTTCATACCTCTTTTATGTCTTGGCCATTCACAAAAATTGGGAGGGTTTTCCACATGAATCATAAAGGGATGATATGATGATTTATGAATACCACCCTTCTCTGCAAAAGAAGAGAAATTATGAATATTTATGAAGGGAATAGGATACATTCTTATCCAAGCTCATTTTTGAGCTAAGGAGAAAAGTAAACAGTAGAATGTCTGAGGAAACTATGGAATTAATCAAAATTTATGGGAGCTTCAATGTTGAATTCCAAAATTTCAGATTTCTAAGGGTAGGAGGTTTCAGTGGAAATCCCTTGAAGCTCCCATAGTAATGTTTAGACAAATGTATCCTGTTAGAGGTTTGCATGCAAATAATCAAAGTAGGGGTGATGTTAAAACTTAAAAGAGGAGTAGGTTCTCTATTCCCCTTTGATCTAGGGCATTACCACTTCAGGAAGACACATGCTACATCTTCTCTAGATGCAAAACTAAAGGTAATTAACCTTACCATTTCAAGATTGATGCCACTTTTCTACATCAACCAAATCTAGAGGATTATTGGGCGGATTGTGTAGAGGAATTCAAGGTTGAAAAGAGGTTCCACTCCAGGTTTACCTTGAGATAGATTGTCACTTTATGACTACCTTTTAAGGTTAAATTATTTGATGTCGATGAGGAGGAAGATGTGCTAGAACCAGGATACATAGAATAGACTAATGATGCACTGGTAAGGAAAGTGGACTAGAGAATAAAAGAGGAGGATGTGAATGCCCTATCTCAAGAGGTGTTTAGGAGGACAAACAAATATTTAAAAGAAATGAGAAAAAAGAAGAAGTAAGAAACTTCTGGTTCAGTAACTAGAAAGAGTCTGAGAATTTCAAAACTCACAACTCCTTCTACCCTTACTAATAAAATTGAGAAATTGCTTCTTATTGGTGAACCAAAATATGGAGTAGAAGTCAATCCTGAAGAGAAAAAGCTAATTATTGAGCAGCATGTAAGAGTCATGAGAACTAGGAGCATGAGGAAGCAAAAAGAAGATAAGATCCCCTACATTGTGATAGATTTGGAAATAGAGGAGGCAATTTATAGCCTCAAAGGAAATCTAAAATGAATATAGTCCCAGTCAGTCCCTCAAGAAATCAATAAATAGAAGAAGGTCAACAAGACCTATCAATATTGAATACTCCTACAACACAAGATCCTACAAATGCTTCCACACCAAAGACCCCAAATTGGGTGGAGTTATCAGTAAGGAAAAAGAGAAACATCATCCATGTTTTAGCCCCTATTGGGGCTTAGTCAGTAAATACCTTGGCAAGACTCCATGATAAAAGAAACCAAAAGTGGAGGCCATGTTGGATGTAGATTCTAAAATGTGTCACTGGGTTGCAGAAATTTTCAAATAGAATTATGATAAAGCTAGTGATGAAGTCACAGAGAAAGACTTTACTGTGTAAAAGGTAGATTTTAGGATGGATAAAAGAGTGGCTGACTTGAAAATCTTGAATTCAACAAACAAGAAAATCAATCACCATGTATTGAAGGATGCAAAGGACAAGATGAAATTAAAGTAGGCCTTGTGTGAAATGGCTAAGTACATTCAACAACTTCAAAGCCCTATTACTTAACCCTTGTCAATAGTTCTAATTGATTTAGATGTTAAATCTCCTAAAAATAAAAAATTCTTGGATCAGGTTCATAGGGACAAGTCAATGTCAGTGAATTTCTTTAACTGGGCAGATAAGATTGTCCAAGAAATCACCAGATTGACTCATCATTTCAGGGATATAATTAATAAACCTAATGAAATGTTGAAATAATAGAAATATATGCCAGCTTCTGGAAAAAGGAAAAAGACCGACTGTAAATAGAATTTTCAAGCATGGAAGAAGTTCAAGACTATGGTATCAACAAGTTTCTCATGGAGAAGGCAACCCTTGAAGTAGATGAGAATTCATGGCTAAAATGCATCTGGAATGGAAAATTGCACTCTATGAACAAGCTATAGAAAAATCTTCCCAAGTCATGGAAACATTAAACAACGTTAAGGAAATTGTTAAATCTCATAGTGAGTTATTGGGAAAATTGATTGAGCTTAAAAGTGAATCAATAATTGACATAGCTGAGGTCATCACCTATTTTAATGAAAAAGTTAAAAACTTAAAGACTTTCAAGGAAATTAAAATTGATAATTTTTCAACTCTCACTCGAATGGAAGCATTGGAAACCCTCAAATATCAGCAGATGAAGTCTGAGAAGGAAAAATTTCAACAAGAATAGAACTTTAGAAGGATCTGGGAGCAGAGATTTGAATCCCTTGCAATAACTAGCAGAGAGTTACTTACAACCTTTTCAGCGGCTTTTGAGGAATGAAGCACATCACAAAAGGCCACCAAGGATGCTAAAGATATTGGAGCTGAGAAGGACCTTTTAGTTAATTAGTTTTTAGAAGTAGTTCCATTTTCATAAGTATTTCTTGAACTTTATGCTACTTTCATGAACAATTAGTTATTAAAACTGAAATGGCCCTGCATGGCTATATATGCTATTTTTCATGACCAAGTGAGCGTCGGTTCTCTAGTGAAAAACTTTACAATACTATTTTTTTTTTTTTTTGTTGTGGTTATACTATAAAATTCTGGATATAAAAATAAATATTATCATTTGGTTTTATGAGCATATTCTAGTATTTTCATTGATCTATTGATTTTGTGAAGTGTATGATTTTTATTTCAGTTGGAGTTGAATGATTATTTTTCTTTGATCTGCAAATATATCTTAGTGTTTTGTCAGTAATATTTTTCAAGATTTGGTATCATTTGAATCATCCATTCTTAAATAGTTTTCTTTCATGATTTGAGTCTGTTGGCTTGGAATATCTTGAACCTGTTTTAAGAATATCAAAATATTTAGTCATTAATCTTTGATGAATGTTAATTAAAGTCGTTCATGCTTTCTGGTAAAGCGTGTATCTTGAATTGAATTATTTCTTAATAAGAAGCTATTGAAGATAAAGATTTGTATAAGGTAGTTGGTCCTTTGAATTAGAGAGTGTATTTGTGAGTTACTCACTCAACTTTTATTGTATTTTTATTATGTTTTTGGGTAAAATGAGTCATTTATTTGTTCATCATCAAGAAGGAAAATTTGTGCACGAACAGGTTTTTGGCTACTCTGTTGGGGAATGTTGTCAAGAAGACCAGTATACAATTTTGTTTCTATAAAATATTAAGTCATGGTGTTTCCTGTTAATGCAATACATGGTCAAGACGTAATCCCTCCAGTCCTACAACCTCACCTACACTTTCTAGACACTCAGAAGGATATCATCACTGATCTCAATGCTTTGGCCTAGTGATCAAGAATAAGTGACCAACAATATCAATAGTTCAGGCTAGTTATAGAAGAAGAAGAAGAGATTTGGGAGTGGATAAAGGGTCTTCCCATATCTCAAGAGGTTTTCATGGTAGATATGGAAGCTCAAGGCCCTTAAAACCCTAAACCCTAGATTCATGTCCTTACACTAGATCCTAAAGAAGGGAGGGTATTTTTGATAGATTTTATCAATAGTTACAAAATTTTGATTTTCCAATTGCCTATACTCCTAAGAAGAAAGCAAAGAGTAGACCCTCCTCTCCACCCAGAGTTTCTCTTGAGGCATATTCACACCACCATAATTGGTAGGCTTTAACTTTATCTAGAATCCAAGCTCCACATATTATAACTGTATTTCTGAAATGAATTATAGCACAACCTTGGGGAGTGGTAGTTGGCCCTTTGAATGTGGGAGGAAATCACCCTTTACCAATAGGAGCTATAGATATACTACCTAAATTTTTAGGTAATGGAAAAGTCTTTATAGATGATCACTTGAATGCTTTTAATACTGCTTGTGGATTCTTAGCTATTCAACATGAAGATGTCGTGGTTAGGTTATTTGTGCAAACCCTTGCTGAGTCAGTAGCTGATTGGTTCTATCTTTTACCAAATGGTCATATTACTAATTGGAATTCTATCAAAATAGATTTTGAATCATGTTTCAAATCTGCTAAAGATCAACATTCACTCCTACTTCAATTATCCCAACTAAAAAAATAAATGCATGAACCAATGAGGGAGTTCATGGAAAAATTCAACAAGATTCTCTATCAAATTTGTAATGCCAAGAGACCTAATGATGAGAAACAAAAAGTTTTCTTTGTCAATGTTATGCCACCCAATATAAGTTATCAGTTGAGGCAGGATAGATTTGTTGATTTAGTTGTCATCTAGCACTTAGCAGTAGAACTTGAAGATTAAATAACAACAAGAAAGTGGAAATGAGAAGTGCAAACACTAGCTAACCAAACACCTACCTCTAGTTCCATAGACGCAATAGTATAGAGATTGGTTAATGATATGATTTCCCTTAAAAGGTAGTTACATAAGTCTGCACCTGCCCCATATCAAGACATTCATCATAGATACCAAAACCAAGGGACAGGAAATTATGGGAAACCATTAAATGCATTTCCAACCCACCAAAGGCTTCAAATTGAACCTCCTCCTGTTAGAATTAACATGTGTATTTTTCATTTAACTAATGAACGTGATGGAGATACACACCCTGAAATGGTGTGATACAAACAGATGCAAGTCAATAAAGAGACCATTGAAGAAATACCTATTAATGAAGAGAACTCTGGAGGACCTGGCGACTCCGTAAGTTACTACCTAGAGTATGAATCTGATTCAGACTGTGGTGGTGATATTTTATTCACTCTAGAGGAACCTTCTTATTTAGTTCTTACCAGAGGTCAGCAAGGTAGACAAGTTACTAATCAATTTTCATATCCATTTCAAAACAAGAAATATAAAGAGAAGATGAACCAAGTTGGCAACATCTCAAAGGTAGAAGAAAATACATCACCAGAGGTGAAAATTCTCTAAAAACCAGATCCTGAATCTACATTCAATTTTGTTGATTTTGTAAATCTTCTAAAATCCTGATTTCTCCCGCTATGTATTTGAAGTTAAATCCCAATAAACTTGATAAATTAGTATATTATGTAAAATGTTCGCCTCATGGAGTTACAACTACTCAAAAAAATGTTGTATCTACTCATGAGACTCCTTTAGACCCCAAATTAGATCTTCCTGAGATTATCCAACCTATTCTTAATGAGGGATCCTCATAGCCCACTCATGTTATGGGTAAACCAGAACCTTTTTATGTATCTTTGTTTATTCATGGCCACAAATTCAGCAACTGTATTATAGACTCAGGAGCATCAGATAATATCATGCCCTCTTCTATAGAAAAATCCCTAGATTTTACTTTAATGAAGACTTTTGGTAAATGATATTGAATGGATTCTAAATAGGCTCCATTACTTGGTCAAATAAAGGATTCCCAGGTTTCATTAGCCACTTTTCCAAATAAGAGGTTGAAATTAACCATCCTAGTCGTTGATATACCTACTAGCTATGGTTGTTAGGATGAATTCATAATAACTAAGAGGGGGGGTGAATCAGTTATCCTCGGGTCCATATGTGCCCATATAAATCTTTAAACCAACTTCAACAACTTAGATCTACTCGATAGTAATAAACAACAAAAGTGTGTAGTTTACTGTACTAATGAAATAAGCTTGCATAAACTTAACAGTAAAACACAACAATAAAATTCACACATTTTGACACCATGATTTAACATGTAAAACCAATATGGGAATAACCACCAGTAACATGCTACCAAAATTTCATTCTTCTGAAGTGATTCCTTGTGAGGAGCCAACCCTGTTAAAGGTTACAAAACACACTGTCAAATGTGACCTGGTTAAAGGATTTAATCACCCTCTTAGGAGTGGCTTTGTTAGAAGACTTAGAAAATTACAATCTAAATGTCACCTTGTTAAAAGGATTTAAAAAATTAAAATTAGGTCAACCTGGTTAAAGGATTTGAATTGATACAATGGTTAGAAAGTAATCAGCAGTTGTGATCTGATACATACAACTTACTTCGCAAATCCAAATCTAGTTTTAGCTCTAATGCTAATTCACTGAGTGGCCTCTATTTTCATCTCAAACTTTAGATCTTCTTGGAAATCCATCAAGAAATCCATCTCTACTTCTCTGCTTAGGTCTTGCCAATTAGTCAATTAACCATGCAAAACTTTGCATTCAACTTATCCTTTTACTTGGATACAATAAAAATAACCACAATAGGTTATATTATACCTCTTCATATAGGTTAGATAAATCTTCTAACTCTTAATCAAGATCATAGATCTTAGGTTAGGTCAAATCCAATGGATCTTTCCATCATTACATTTAATTTACTTCTGCAATACAACCATTAATTAAAAATTGAATCTATGTGCTAATAACGGTTTCCCATGCATTAAAGGAATATGAACCAATCTTAATTAATAATGTATATCCCAATAAAATCAATTATGTTGGCCATAGATCTCAAATATCATCAATAATCCAAATATTGTTTCTCAGCTTTCTCTGTCTCCCTCAGCATTTCATTGGTTCTCGACATCATCTTTGCTTTTCTCGACATCGAATTTGGCTTTGCTCGGCATCAAATTTTCTTTTCTCTGCATCAACCTTCCAGTGAACTGTCAGTGCTAGATAAACAACATATCACTTTGCCAAGGTGCCAAATGATCAAGTACCCTGGTGTATACTCATAACTCAACCATTACCTTGGTCTTCTTTTTATCCCATTCTTTTCAAATCTTCATTAATCAATGGATAAGGTACTCAAACATACAACAATAGTCTCACTAGTTAAGGTTTGACATCAATGAAAAAATAACAATTGTCTACATTGTAGTAATCTTTCCAACAATCTCCCTCTTTGGTATTTATGGCGACACTAAACTATAAAACAATAATTTCCAACCAAAGTTACCATACAATCCAAAAAGTGCCTATGTTCCTGATATGAACAAATCTTCATTAATGTCTTTAGCTTCATTCTAACTCCCTCTATGTCTATAATCACAGTGAAATGTTTTATGTTACTGTTCAGCTCCCTCTTTCAGTAATATCTCTCTTGTATCTATTTGTATCTGTTGTTTTAGCAATAATCTCCCTCTTTGACAACAATGCCAAAGATGTTGACATCTTCATCATGCAAATTATTATGTTCTAATATTTGTATCATGTAGTTCCTATCATCTTTGTGTATGACTGATCTACTTTTCTTTTCTTGTTTTCTGCTTCATAGTTTTTAGTTAGCATCCTAGAAATGTGACTTACTGTCCATCAATGTGTCAAGTGTTCTGGTTAAAACATTTGACGCAACAGTGCCATTCCAAAATAGTTAGCCTCTGCTAGGGGAATTACCCCCAATTTACCTCTTAGATACTCATGATCTTCCTTAGGTAATGCTTTTGTAAATATGTCTGCCAACTATTCCTTAGTATTCACATATTCCAGTCTCACTTCCTTCTTCTAAACTAGCTCCCTCAAGTAATGATACTTGGTAGCTATATGTTTTGTCTTAGAGTGCATCATAGGATTTTTAGAAATATTAATGGCACTTGTGCTATCACAATATATGACAACTGGTTCTGTGATCTCCTCCTTCATACCTTTTAGTAGTATCTTCAACCAAATAATGTTTGAATAGTTAACTGCTCCTGCCACATACTCAGCTTCAGTTGTAGATTGTGAGGTGCAATTTTGTTTCTTGCTTGTCTAGGAAACTAATCTTTTCTCCAAAATAAATGCTCCTCCTCTGGTGCTTTTTCTATCATCAACATTACCAGCCCAGTCAAAATTAGTATAGACTCTGAGTTCAAACTTGTCATTCCTTTTGTAATATGGACTATAGTCTTCTGTACCTTTCAAATATCTCAGAATTCTTTTCACTACCATTATATGTGTCTCTTTTGGATTAGAAAAAAATCTAGCAACAATTCCAACTGCTAATGCAATATCAGGTCTATTGTGTACAACATATTGCAGCTTACCAATCATTGATCTATACAGTGTTTGATTTACCTCTTTTATATCACCATTGTTTGTCAACTTCTGTCCAGTAGCCATGGGTGTACTCATTTGTTTTGAATCTTCCTTACTAAAATTTTTTAGTATCTCCTTGATATATTTTTATTGTGTAATATAGATACCATTAATCATTTGATGTATTTGTAGTCCAACAAAGAATTTTATCTCACCAAACATAGACATTTCAAATTCAGTTTGCATTTCCTTTGAAAATGCTTTGCATATCATATCTTGTCCACTGAATATAATGTCATCCACAAAAATTTCAGCCAATAAAAATCCTTTACCTTGCTCTATTTTTAAATACAGATTGTTGTTGTCTTTTGTTCTTGCAAATCCAATCTTCATCAGATAATTGTGCAATCTTTCATACCATGCTTTGGGTGCTTCCTTCAGTCCATATAATACCTTGTGTAGTCTGCAAACCATGTTCCTCTTACTTGGGTCAACAAATTCATCAGCTTGTTTAATATATACTTCCTCTTCTAATATTCTATTTAGAAATGCTGACTTCACATTCATTTGATAGACTTTGAATTATTTGTATGCTGCATATGCAAGTAGAGTTCTCACACCCTCCAATCTTGCAACTGGGGCGAATGTCTCTCCATAGTCAATTCCTTCCTCTTGTGCATAACCTTTGCATACCAGTCTTGATTTATTCCTTGTTACCTCTCCATGTTCATTAAACTTATTTCTGAATACCCACTTTGTACCAATTACATTTTTGTTGTTAGGTCTTAGTACTAGTGTCCATGTCTTGTTCTTTTCAATCTGGTCCATCTCTTCATTCATGGCTTAAATCTAGTCTTCATTGTCCAAAGCATCTTTTACTATTTTAGGCTCAAAATCACATAACAAACATGTGTCTTCTCTTAATTTGCCTCTTGTCATTACTGCAAAATCCTTTGGTCCTATGATTTGATAAGGTTTATGGTGCCTTCTTACATATTTTTCCAAAGTAGGCTCTTTCTTAGCTTCAATTTGATCATTCAAGTTCAATTCAGGGTGAAATTGTGACTTGGCATCTCCATCAAATAGATCGGTAGTCACCTCCTATTGCCCAACAATTTCATTCTGTGTCTCAGCAGGTGCAGACTGTTTCTCAAAAACTTCATTTTTAGTTTTGTTAGAATCCTCCTCTTTAGGATATGTGAATGATCTATAACTTTCAGGCTCAATCATGCTTTCAGCTTCATTTATTTCTGCATATTCATGAATTATAACATTTGCACTTTCCACTATTTTGTTAGTGTTAGAATTCAAACATTTGTACACCTTACTCTTAGTAGAATATCCAAGAAATATGCCTTCTTCTCCTTTAGCATCAAGTTTACCATTTTTTTATCCTTCAGTATAAAACATTTGCTCCCAAAGACTTTAAATAACTTACAATAGGTGCATATCTATAACATAGCTGATAAGGTGTAGAATTTGTACCTTTCTTGACTTGTACTCTATTCAAGGTATAAACATCTATACTCACAGCTTCTCTCCAATATTTTTGTGCAATATTTATCTCCATCATTAATGTTCTAGCACAATCCATGATAGATCGATTTCTTCTTTCAGCTATACCATTCTATGGTGGTGTCCTAGGTGCTAACAGTTGTCTTTTTATCCCTTGGTCATTGTAGAACCTGCTAAACTCATTAGAAATGAACTCTCCTCCTCTGTCAGATCTTAGACATTTTAGATTCTTACTTGTTTCCTTTTCAAAATTTTCCAAGTACCACTTAAATAACTAAAATGCATCAAATTTTTCTTTGAGAAACATAACAGTCATCATGCTAGAGTAGTCATCTACAAATAGAATAAAATATTTATTTCCATAGTAATTTTTCTCACCAATAGGTCCACAAAGGTTAGTATGAACAAATTCCAAAATATTCTTAGAAGTATGAGTTTTTATTTTAAAACTAGATTTAGTCATTTTGCCCAACTAACATTGCTTACACATTGCATTCTCAGGTTTCTTTAACTTAGGCAGCCCTCTAACTTTTTTTAGTTTACTTATCCTTACCAAGTTATCAAAGTTAACATGACATATCCTCTTATGCCATAACCAAACATCATTATATTGTGCAAACAAGCATGTCTCTTTAGCTAAATCCAGATAGAACAGGTTACCTTTTGTTTTCTCACCACCTTCAACTAATTCTCCATTGGCATAATTTATCTTTGGTTTCCTGTGATGGAATTCAACTCTATAACTGAACTGTTCAACTATGAAACACTCAACAAGTTATACTTAAGATCATCAACCCAGTATACATCATCACATCTAATCTTATTAGTCAATTGAATTGATCCTTTCCCTATGACTCTACAAGGTGTATCATTACCAAACTTAACATATCCACCTTTGCATTGATCTAAGGTTTCAAATTTGTCCTTATCACCAGTCATGTGATGTGAACACCCATTGTCAATAATCCAATGATCACCTTTAATCATATAAGAAATTAGTGCAGTTTTCTCATCATCATCAGAATCATCTTTCATTGCAAAATACACTACTTCTATATCATTTACATCAAATTTGTCAGATTTAGTGTTAGAAGCTTCTTCAGCTATATAGCAAGATTTCTTACCTTTTTCTTTATAATCCTTGTACTTTCTGTAGTCTCAGTCATCCTTTCTATCTTTGTATTTTCTATCCCTTCTTTCATTCTTTTCATTCTTGTGAGGACATTTAGCAGCAATATGACCAACTTTGTTACAAGAAAAAGAAATAATAGGAAGTTTACCTGTGAATTTTCCTTTTCCTCTAGCTAGTCTTCTTGCCATAAGTGCCTCAAGCTCTTCTAGATCATCATCTGAGGTGTCACTTTCACTATCCACACATTTCTTTCCTTTCCTTGATTTGTTGATGACCATCTATGACTTGAATGCAGATTCAATAGCTTGTCGATTATAGTTGTCAAAATTTGACATCTCAAATGCAGTAAGTCTACCTACTAGACTTTTTAGAGTTAAGTTGTTATTAGGAGTACATCTCAGTTCTTGAATTAAAGATACTCTAATAATACAAATAGGAAAAAGTGTTCTCAGTACCTTTCTCATGATAGTATCTTCATCAATGAATCCCTTAGCTCCTCTGATAGCATTTACAACTTCCTTTATCCTATCATAATATTGCACTCTATTTTCTCCTTCTCAATTTTTTAAATCATCAAATTTACCTCTCAAGCTTTTAGATTTGGCTCTCAGTACATTTGTATCACCTCCATAAATGGTTGCAAGGGCATCCCACATCTTCTTTGTACTTGTGAAATCCTTGATGTCCTCAAATTCATGATAGTTCAGAGACAATGCAAGTTCTAGCATATCTTAATTATGTTCATGCTTTTCTCTTAATTGTGTAGCATTCAGAACTCCAGTAGGGGCTACATATTCTATTTCAATATGTTGTTTATTAGAATCATCAAAACTAGCCAAGTGAATTTTCATCAAACTTTGCCATGCAGGAAAGTTTTCCTTGTTGATATTTGGTCCATCCATTTTATACATCTTGATCTTTATCTCCAAGTACCTTCAAACTCTTTCAAGAGAACACTGCTCTGATGCCAATTGTTAGGATGAATTTAGAATAACTAAGAGGGAGGGTGAATTAGTTATCCTCATGTCTAGATGTGCCCATATAAAACTTTAAACCAACTTCAACAACTCAGATCTGCTCGGTAGTAATAAACAACAAAAGTGTGCAGTTTATTGTACTAATGAAATAACCTTGTAGAAACTTAACAGTAAAACACAACAATAACATTCACACATTTTGACGCCACGATTTAACATGGAAACCCCGTATGGGAAAAATGACCAGTAACATGCTACCAAAATTTCACTCTTCTAAAGTGATGCCCTGTGAGGAGCCAACCCTATTAAAAGTTACAAAACACACTATCAAATGTGACCTGGTTAAAGGATTTAATCACCCTGTCAAGAGTGGTCTTATTAGATGACTTAGAACATTCCAATATAAATGTCACCTTGTTCAAAGGATTTAAACAATGAATTTTAGGTCAACCTGGTTAAAGGATTTGAACTTGTACAATGGTTAGAAATTAATCATCAGGTGTGATCTAATACATATAACTTACTTTGCAAATCCAGATCGAGTTTTAGTTCTAATGGTAATTCACTGAGTGGCCTCTATTTTCATCGAAAACTTCAGATCTTCTTGGAAATCCATCAATAAATCTCTCTCTACTTCTCTACTCAGCCTTCTCTGCTTAGGTCTTGCCGATCAGTCAATTAACCATGCTACACTTTGCATTCAACTTCTCCTTTTACTTGGATACAATAACAATAACCACAATAGGTTATATTATACCTCTTCATCTAGGTCAGATAAATATTTTTCCGCTTAATCAAGATCATAGATCTTAGGTTAGGTCAGATCCAACAGATCTTTCCATCATTAAATTTAATTTACTTCTCCAATATAGTCATTAATTAAACATTGAATCCATGTGGTAATAATGGTTTTGTGTGGATTAAATGAATGTTGACCAATCTTAATTAATAATGTATATCCCAATAAAATCAATTATGTCAGCCATAAATCTCAAATCTCATCAATAATCTAAATACTTTTTCTCATATTTCTTTGTCTCTCTCAGCATTTCACTGGCACTCAGCATCATATTTTCTTTGCTCAGCATCAACATTCTCTTTTCTTAGAATCGACTTTGCTTTTCTCAGCATTGACCTTCTAGTGAACTGTCAGTGCTAGATAAACAATGTATCACTTTGCCAAAGTGCCAAATGATCAAGTACCCTAGTGTATACTCATAACTCAACCATTTCCTTGGTCTTCTTGTTATCCCATTCTTTTCAAATCTTCATCAATCAATGGATAAGGTACTCAAACATACAACAATAGTCTCACCAGTTAAGGTTTGACATCAATGAGAAAATAACAATTGTCTACATTGTAGCAATCTTTCCAACAATGGTATGGTTTTAAGTCGAACCTTTTGCAGAGATTTAGGTAGTGAAATCAAATTAGATTGGTCACATGCAATAGTCCCCATTGGAAATCAAAAGGTTATTTTGCAACCAGAAACTGAATACAAATATACAGTGTTTCCTTTTGAAGACCCTAGATCCCAGATTTTGTTTCATGAGGCTGATTTTGCTAATTACGTTATTTTAACCGAAGCTGATGTTGCAAATCTAAAATCTGCTAAAAATGGAGGGATTTTGACACTTGAATTTTATGGAATTTGTTCTTCTACTTGTTCTAGTGCGGGGGTGGTTTCGATATCTCCGTCTAAGGAAAAATTGCCTTTTTCTTTTAAGCTAGAATTTGAAAATACTAATAACATAGCCGAGTATGAAGCATTAGTACTTGGGATTCAAGAAGAAAAAAGGAAAGGTATTAGAATATTGGAAGAAAAATGAGAGGTTGATTTGATCGTGAAGATGGTGAGAGGGATGTATGCAGTAAGAAATGAAAGGATGAAGCACTACCAAAATAGAGTCTGGGATAAAATTGAGGGGTTTGAAGCATTTTCAATTGAAGCAGTCCCTAGAGAATTGAATTCTAAAGCATATGTTATGGCTGGCACTGCAGAACTATTAACTCCTCATCCAAATTTTGACAATAATCACTACACTATAGAGATTTTTCAATGGCCTAGCATACCCAAAAATGATAATTCTTAGCAAATGTTCAGTGATGATGCTCACGTGTTGACATTCCTGCAAGGTGTTCATCAAAGGATCAGAGTTCAAATGTCAAGAATTATGTGTAGATGAAGGAGTTGATAAAAAAGAAGATATTGTGCAACTGAAAGGAAATCACATCCCAAAAGGCCTTGTGATGATGGGGAGTATGTTTGATTGCAACAATTGTTTTATCAGTTAGGTTAATGAAAACAATAGAAAACAAGCCAACAATTTTGAAAGAATAAATATATAGTGTAATGAAGATCCTAGATTTGTGAATTTGGGCACATGTTGCAGTCCTGAGGAGAAAAAAATATTCACAAAATTATTAAAAGAGTTCAAGGATGTGTTTACATTTTTGTATGAAGACCAAAAGGACTTTAGAAATGGACAATTTCAACATCATATCCCCTGAAACCTGGAGCCAAACCTTTCAAGAAAAAGTTGAGAAATTACAATCACAGAGTAGTAGATGTAATTTTTAGAGATGTGGATAAGATGCTTAATGGTAGAATAATTTACCTAATTAATCATTATACTTGGGTGGGAAACATAGTTCCAATTCGCAAGAAAAATAGAGAGATTTGAATGTGTGTTGATTTTAGAAATTTAGATCAATCTAGTCTGAAAGATAATTTTTCCCTACCTAATATAGACCAAATTTTATAGATGGTAGTGGGTTCTAAGATGATGTATATATTGGATGGTTTCTCTGGTTATGATTAGATCAGTGTAGCTCCTAATGATCAACATAAAACAGTGTTCACTTCTCCTTGGGTCATGTTTGCATATAGTCAAATGCCATTCAACCTTATCAATGCATGTGCCACCATTCAATGGTCCATGATTTCCTCTTTTGGTAATTTGATGAATAAATTAATTATGGTGTACCTTGACGATATGACTATTTTTTCCCGTAAAAGAAAGAAACATTAAAAATATTTGAGACTCATCCTTCAGGAGTGTAGAGATCAAGGAATATCACTCAATTCAAAAAATTCTATCTTTTGTGTAACTGAAGGAGAATTTTTAGGTCATATAGTGTCAAAGGAAGGAATTAATATTGACCCAAAAAGGGTGCGATAAATCTAGCAATTATTTTTTCCTTACAACAAAAATGGAATACGGTCCTTCTTTGGAAAAATCAACTTTTTGAGGAGATTTGTGCCAGATTTCACAGAAACAACCAGACCCATTGTAAGTTTGTTGAGCGAGAAAAAAATTTTCAGATAGAATGATGAAGCTAGAAGGAGTTTTGATGAAGTTAAAAATGCAACTGCTTAGGCTCAAATTCTAGCACATCTAGAGTTTTGAAAGGATTTTTTAATACACTATTATGCTTCAGAGCACACAATGTCCAGCGTTCTATTACAAAAGAATGAAGATGGTGACGATGTTACCATTTCTTTTATGAGTGTGCCATTAAAGAAACATGAGTTTAAGTACTATCCTATATAAAAGCAAGCATTTATGGTGGTAAAAGTTGTTAAACAATTTTGATACTATATTCTTTGTTCTCATTCTACAGTTTATGTTACCCCATTTGCTTTGTTGTCATAAGTTTTGTCAAAGTCATAAGAAACCAAGTCAAGTTGGTAAAGGAAATTGATAGTACTACTGAGTAATAGAAGTCAGTCGGTAATGTAAGTAAAGGGTGGAGAATTCGGTACAGACAATAGACTCAAGCACCGAGTGAGAACAGGCACCGACTAAAAATAGTCACCGAGTGGAAATGTTATTCGGTCACAGTTACCGAGTGTAAGATCTAAATTTTGAGGCTTTAATGCCCTAGATCTCCTACATAAGATTTGTATAATGAAGGGAAATCCTATGTCCAAATTCAGGATATTACATTTAATAATATTGATCAAAAGGATGGAAAAGAACATGTAAAGAATGATGTAATAAAATGCCTACCTCATGACATAGTAGATCTGGAAAAGCTCATTTTCTGAGTTTTGTAGGTTGTTTCTGGAGATGTTGACAGTTGATACCATACCAGAATGTCAAGACAAACAAAACCTAGAAATCATTTTTTTCCCAATGTTGTCTTATGGAAAAGGTTGACCCTGTACCACGTTTGCCAACGTTGTTTGCATAGATCTGAAAGCGTCCCTATTTTCATAGTCCGAAAGAGATCCAAAAAGGGTATCCAGATCTGGCCACAGATCCTCTATCCCGCACCTACAAATATATGAAAAGGGGTTTTGTGGGTGGATATATAGGATTTTGCCTTAGTCAAACCCCTATTTTGGTGGTTTCCACCTCCACGAATAGCCAAATATATAGAATGTATATTGTGTGTGAATTGATCTTTGGAAAGAGTTTTTTGAACATGCAATATCAAGATCTAATCTTCTAGATTAACAATCCTAACATAACATGAAAATGAGAAAGCAATGCATAGATTTGAATATGATAAAGAAATCATACCAAGTCCCCAAGGCTAAAGTATTCCTATCAACTCACAATCCGTAATTGCTACCCCATGATAATGTCCTTTGAATGCTTGAATGTTGAAGATGGTAGATCTAAAGAGAAAGCCTTCTTCCTTCAATGAAGATCTATAATAACTTGTCTTTGAAGAATTATTTGATTGAAGATGATGATATGTCCTCCTAGCTTGTCCTTCTATTTTATCCTCTTACTTGCTTGTTTCATCATTCCATCATGTAATCTCCCGATTTCATTTCATGATCAAATGAAGGCAAAAGAGAGTGTTTATATAGAGATTTCAATGTAGGTCTCCTAGGGCAATGCAATGGATCCAAATTCAAATTTCACCTTGAATAATACTCCAATCACATTCACAAACCAAGGAGGGAACATAATAACTCAAATATCAGAGAAAACACTTCTGCATCCGAACCCGGGGACCTATTTCAAGTTTCAGACCCCGATAAGCTCCAGATCTGGAAACGGGAACCAACACCTGTTAGGGGACATGGTCAACCTTGGACCTATCCTAGGATACGGTTGACCTCGGCCCTAACCTAGGATAGGGTCAACCTTGGCCCTATCCTAGTATAGGGTCAACCTTGGCCCTGTCCTGAGTTTTTAGGCAGGTCAGCATGATGTGACAGAAAGGCTCCCAGGTCAATCGGGGACCTAGGAAGGTGGGGGAATGAGTCAAAATGTTAAGAAGGCCCAAAATGCCTGGAGAGAGAGTAATATGAGGCATAGGAGGACCAATACATAGGTCATACCTAGAAATAAGATCCATGGAGAGGAAAAATCCAGGAGGATCCATAAGATCCTAACCCTAACTTCACCTAAACATGTAAAAATGCAAATCTATTATGAAAACATACTAAACGAGGGTTCTAAACTCATCCAAATGGAAGTGCTTCCATTTTAAGAAAATAAATTTATCCCCCACTTTATCTTATATATGATACTATGTGAATATGCAAGCTAAAGTAAGAAAACATCATAGAGTATAAAAAGGATATAGCCAAGTCCTCAATGTGAAGATCCTGCAAGAAACCATTAGTATCCGCAACCTACAACACACGAGGTTAATGAAAATCCAAAGAACACCTAGATCTTACTATGATGATCTTGAGAAGTATATAGAGCCCCTTATGCCCCCCTTGATTAGGCTTACTAATTCATGGAAGGTGAAATAGGGTGATAAGGTGAGTTCTATATACTGAATATGCAAGATGTTAAAAAGTCCTTTCCTAAACTAGTTACAAGTTTCATAAACCTTCCCAAAATGATTCAAGAGGTTATATATCTAAATCTATATTCCAACCCTTCTAACGGCACTAAAAATGGAGCTACCACATTCAAGTTATGATGAAAAGAGTGAATGTCTATCTAAATGCATATATAAGGAAAATTCAAGTTTAACCTAAATAATTCGAGATGAAACCCTAGAAAAACCATAATTTATAGCCTATAAATAGGAGAAAGAGATACTTACCTCCTCATTCTTACCATTTACAGAGTTGGATCAAGGAGATAGGATGCCAAAGAGAGAGGAGTTTCGAGCGAGCCGTATGGACGTCCTGCGAGAGTGCCTAGCTGGTAGATAGCCTTTGCCTGAGGTAAGTGCCTATTTTTAGTATTTGTAATTGAAATTTTTATGTTTTTATAGGGAAGGTTTACCCTGACCCAAGAATTTTGACTCTAACCCAATATGGTCGACCCTGACCCTTTAAGGTTGACCCTGTCTAGGAAGGTTCTGTCCTTGTTGGGGAGTAGGTCGACCCTGACCCATAAAGGTTGACACTAACCCCTAAAGGTTTACCCTAACCATATCCTAATAAGGTTGACCCTATCTAGGTTAGGTAGGTTTTGAAGTTAGTTGATTCAGAAGGTCTGATATGGTTCATGTCTGTGCTCGCAGGATCCATTATGTCTACAAGAGCATCCCTTCAGAGGGATACTCTTATCTGTTAGAGGGAGTGTCTCCGAGCTACAACTAGAGGAAACTCAGTTATTGAGAGATATGGGACTGTATTGGGTGGCAGATCTACCACATCTAAGGCTTCATCAATCGATGATATCGGCCATGATAGAGAGATGGGACGAGGATACATGCTCATTTCATCTTCCATCAAGTGAGATCACCATCACCTTGGAGGATGTGTATAGGATCCTGTGATTGCCAATCTGAGGTGAGCCTGCCAGACCAAGAGGACCATGGGATTCATACAAGGTTTTTGTAGATATGGAGTACTATTTGGGATGGGTAGCATAGATGAGGACCCGATTAGATCAGATATCATTGGCAGCCATACTAGTAGGTCCGACACCCTTGGTACAGAGGGTGATGTTATGTATACTTGCTTTGGTTGTAGTGCCCAACACAAAGGGTATAGTATTTTTAGCACCATTCACCCATCTTGTACATAGGATGGAGAGTGATAGGGTAACTATCACATGGGGCCATAGTATGTTAGCCTGTCTTTATCATAATCTGAGTCAGTTGGTGAGGTACTAGCGAGAGAGTCTTACATCATGCATGTTACTATAGGTGTGGATGTTTGAGCACTATGCATGCACATGACCATAGGGTACTCCTGTGATGATAGATGTGAGTGCACTAAGAGCCTATACATATCTACTGGCTAGTGTCTGGCAGCATAGAGATATCCTCTATTGGAGGGTATGCTTTGACTGTATACTAGGGACTCATGTGATTTGGAGACCATATTGTCAGATGATGGAGTGGCCCAATACCTGACAATAGTTGAGACACTCACAACAGTGCAAGCTGCTAGAGGGCCCTACCCAACATGTCGTGATGCCTTATTATTATGATAGGGTGATGAGGAAGTTTTGTTTGATACATGGAGTCCCTCATGCAGTACCCCAGTATGCATACCCAGTGAGATACTACCAGAGACCTAGCACTATACGTCGACTGACAGTAGATGATATTTTGGATAGTGATACAAATGAGACAGAGGATATAGAGGTATCCCTTGAGCTATCCTATGTTGGTGTGAGTAGAGAGTATATCAGATACTAGAGTTTACAAGGGACCCATCCTATCTTTCCTGATGACTACCCCACTGGTGATCCAGGTCCAGAGAGGAACACCGAGGAGAGGACATACCAGTAGGAGAGGAGGATGATATGAGAGATGAGGAGCCTCCCCTTGAGGGAGATCCCATGGAGGAGGAGAGAACAGATGAGAGAGTAGAGGAGAGAGTAGAGGATATGCCCCCAGACCATAGTACTGGGACTAGTGTTCAGGCAGTCTATGTTACTCCCGTGAGATCATAGCGACCTCCTCAAGTGCATACAAAGACACCACCACCAAGGCCTAGACTGAGGGAATGAGGAGAAAGCAGTCATTCCACGCCCCCACCATCCAGATCCTTTAGTGATGCCCAGGCAGGGGATCCAGGTATGACATAGTTGATTAGAATGTTTTTGAATAAACATTTGAATTAGATTATAGATTTAAAGAAGTTTTATATTTTAATGTTGCAAGAAGCGTAGCAGAGTGGAGGAGCTTTGTATATGAGCATCTTAAGGATACGTGCCTATCCTACCGACTGCTAGCTAGTGAGAGAGATTCCCTTGCAGGATGAAGGGATCCTGGAAGACATGCAGATATCTTCCTATGTGTTCAGTGAGAGTTGAGGATGTGCAAGGAAAGAGAAGAGAAAGTGATAGCTGACCTAGAGAGAGCCTGAGAGTAGATCCAGGAGATGAGCATGTCAAGGAGTCACTCATAGACTATCGTTCTGAGATCCTCAGCCTCACATCATAGATCCAAGAGAGCTGGGAGCCACTGACCTTCAGAGAATAGGGAGAGAGACTGATAGATATGGCACTTGTGCCACATATGTACCAAACTTTGAAAATTTTAAATATAAATAAAACTTTGTTTTGAGAGCAATTAGTTTTATGATTGATTACTTTTACTTTCATCCATGCATAAAACTTAATAAAGGAAAGAAGGAATAAATGTATGAATGCATTCTAATTTACATAACTTATAAAATAATTTTTCTATAAGGAACACATACATACATAAAGAAAGAAAAGATAAATTAGGGATAATATTGTTTGAGATGCATAATATTAATAGGTTCCCTAAGAGGAACATCATTCATATCAGAAATTTTATAAGCACCTGATGTCAAATCCTCAATTACAACAAAGGATCCAAGCCAATTTGGACAAAATTTTCCTTTTTCACCTAGTAGAGAATTCACATTTCTTTGGTTTTCATATAGGACTAAATCACCTACCAAAAATTTTTGTTCAATCACCTTATGATTATATTGTTTTTGGAGTGATTTATGATAAGCTTTAATGTGTTCCAAAGCATTTATGCATTGTTCATCTAACATTTCTAATTCTTGTAATCATTGTTGCCAAAAAGTATCCTTGTCAATGATCCCATGAAATGAAATGCGTAAAGAAGGTATTTCCAATTCTAAAGGCATGATGGCATCAGTTCCATAAACAAGATTGTAAGGTGAGGTGCCAGTGGCTATACGGACACTAGTCCAATAAGCCCACAAGGCATAGGTAAGTTGTGTATGCCAATCTTTTGCATGTTTTTAAACTATTTTCTTTAATATTTATTCAATAACCTTATTCGATGCTTCAGCTTGACCATTAGATTGAGGATAATAAGGAGTAGAAAATCTATGTTGTATATGATATTTCTCCATGAATTTCATGACTTCTTTATTCTTAAAAGATGTACCATTATCTGAAACTATCATTGAAGGAATACCAAATCATGCTATAATATGATTAAGGATGAAATCATAGATAACATTGACAGTAGTAGAATGAAGAGGAAAAACTTCTACCCATTTAGTAAAGTAATCTATAGCGGTGAGAATGTACGTATGTCCTTGAGAAGAAGCTGGGGAAATTTTTCCAATAAGGTCAAAACCCCAAATGCTAAAAGGCCATGGAGCAACTTGATTATGAAGCTCGTGAGAAGGATCATGGATTAAATTACCATGTTGTTGACATTGAGGACACTTCTTGACAAATGTAAAGGAATCTTGTTCCATTGTTTGCCAGTAATATCCCATTCTAAGGAGTTTGTTAACCAAAGATTTCCCACCAAAATGTCCCCCACAAGAACCAGAGTGAGCTTCTGCTAAAGCCATAGGTACTTTAGTTTTGTTAAGACATCTTAATAGTAATCCATCATAAGAATTCTTGTAAAGGGTTTCTCCTAAAATTATATAATGGGTTGCAAGCTTTATGATATGATTACGTGTGTTCCTTGTTGCTGATTCTAGAAAAGTATTATCTTTCAGAAAATGAAAAATATGTGAATACCATTCTTCAGAATGCAAATTACAATAATTAACAGTAGTCTTATCATAAATTGCAAGGATTTTAAGAGTGTGTATAGTAAATTGAAAGTATTCATCATTATTTTCAAGACAAACCAAGGAAGCCGCACTTGCCATGGTGTCTGCATGTCGATTATCCTTTCTAGGAAAAGTGTGTATGGTGTAAGAAGAGAATTGTGAAAGAATATCTAAAGCTAAATCTTGATATTGTGCCATTTTATCATTCTTAGTTTGATAACCTCCCTTGATTTTTTTGACAATCAATTGCAAATCTCCATAAATTTATAGGTTTTGGATGTGAAGAGATGAAGCTGCGCGTAGACGAGCTATAAGAGATTCATACTCCGCAATGTTGTTGGTACAATGAAAAGTTAATTTATATGATAGAGGAATGGGTTTATTTGTAGGAGGGATCAAGATTATGTCTACTCTAGAACCTATCTTACATCTAGAGCCATCAAAATATAACTCCCAAGTATCATCTTGTTTGATCGCAAATATATTCTCATCGGGGAATTCTACTGAGGTAATAGTTGTATTAGTATGAGGACAAGGAGCTTCAGCTAAATAATCAG
>MU227805.1:491851-511909 GCA_018584345.1 Thuja plicata
CGCGTGGCGGCCACATATACTCGGCCGAGAGGTGCTCGGCCGAGTATAACTCGGCCGAGTATGCCGATAATCTCACCCCCGAAATGTCCCAGGGGGTGACAGATTATTGTGCATTTACCCAGCAAGCAATGCTGAAGTTTCTGACAAGCATAAACTAAAGCCAAGAATTGTCACTCTAGTTGATTATATCATGTTTCATAATCTAACAAGGTTTGACTAATATGGTATACTGGTCGTTCCTATCTGTCACTATCATGTTGAGCTAACAATGCACTCACTGCATTGGAAGTGGTAGAAGTATATAGATAAAAGGGTTTATTGAATTGAGAAGGTTGTAAGATAGGAGGATTAGCAAGATATTCTTTGAATTGTTCAAAAGATCTTTTGCATTCCTGATTCCAAGAAAAAATAGTATCTTTTTTAAGTAAAGAAGTGAAAGGAACAGTCCTATCGGCTAAGTTAGAAACAAAGCAACGAATGGATTGTATTTTACCTTGTAAACTATGCAATTGATAAATATTCTTAGGAGGAGGCATGTTAACAATAGCATCAATCTTTTCAGTGTCAACTTCTATGCCTCATTTAGAGATAATAAATCCTAGTAACTTGCACGAATCAACTCCAAAAGCACATTTCTTAGGATTTAACCTCATATTGTAACTCCTTATTCTATCAAATATTTGTCTTAAAATAAACACATGATCCTCTCTTTGTATAGATTTCACCAAGATATAATCTACATAATCTTCCAAAATTCTATGAATGTAATCATGAAAAATCAAAGTCATGGCACGTTGATAAGTAGCTCCCGCATTTCTTAATTCAAAAGGCATTATGACCCAAAAGAATGTTCCCCAAGGTGTAATAAATGTGGTCTTAAGTTCATCCTCAATAGGAATGAAGATTTGATTATAACTTGAAAATCCATCTATAAAAGATAACAATGCATGACCTGCTGTGGAATCCACAATCATGTCAATATTAGGTAGTGGGAAGTCATCTTTTAAAGATGCTTGGTTTAAATCATGAAAATCAGTGCACACTCTTATTTTATTTTTGCCCTTAGAAACAACCACAATGTTGGAAATATAGTTAGAATAATCGATAGAGCGAATGAATCCAGCACCTAATAATTTTTCAATTTCAGTTTTAACAAGTAAAGTGATGTCGGGATTCATCTTACGAATCTTTTGTTTTACCAATTTAGCATTGGGTTTAAGGACAATATTATGAGTGACAATCTTGGGATCTATACCAGGCATGTCTAAATATGTCCAAGCAAAGATATCCTTATATTCAAGCAAAAGATACAAAATCTTGATACAAACATTTCCCAATTTTGATTGTTTTTTCAACATCATTCTCATCCATTTGAACATCAATAGTCTCAGTTATTAATAGATTGCTTTGGATGGGAGAATATATTGGTAGAGGGGAAATATTTGATTCTTGATGTTCTCCAAAATAGGCTTCATTGTTGAGGCAATACAATTTCCTTCATTTATGATGAAATGTAGGCAGATCTTGATAAGCCCCTAAAAAATCAGCGAGGGCTTCATCCTCAGGAAAGATATCCAACCTAGGTTTTTGATCCATGTTTAGGAGAAACAGATTAACCAATTTCAAATGTCCACCACAAATATGATTAACATTAAGAGGAAAAATTGAGGGTTGCCTATAAGGATTTAATCTTAATCCATAGGTATAATCACAACCGTCATTATCAAGGGGGTACTTGTATACCTTGTTCATTCTTACCACAACCTTTCCCACTAAATACCAATTTCTTGAGTAAGTGATAACCAGAACCATACCTGTCGGCCATATCAGATTGAGTTAAAGGAGCGGCATATGTCACAATGTCATGACAATCTGGTTTTATTGTCTCAATTGTTTCATTATGAGAAGCAGCAACAAAGTTACTTTTTAACTCCTCAGAAAGCGGAGAAGGAATAAAAAATTGTTTTTCAAACTCAGTTTGTTCTTTCATAAACTCCAAATCTGATACCTTATATTCTCCTATAAAAGTATGATTGAAATCCAATGTTCCCCAATCATCTTCTGTCAAGGAAGAGGGTGGAATCTCATCTTGTTTAACCTGAGGGGGTTGCTCAGGTTGTTTTATTGGTTGAATAGGTTTAGGAACCTTAGCATATTATACATTCAGGCAACGGTTTGGTGCATCATCTGCATGTAGTGTGTACATCAGATTGTTATAAATGAACCTAAACTTGCGATGAAGAGTAGAAGAAACCGCATGCATAGTATGTAACCAAGGTCTTCCTAATAGAAGGTTATAATTGAGTGGTCCATGCATAACATGGATAGGAGTGTAAAGAAGCATAGGACCAACTTTAATAGGTAATGTAATGATACCCAAGGTTTTCTTTGCAATATTGTCAAATCCACGGATAGGGATGTTATCCAGTTGAATAGTTGTAAGATCGGCTTTAATTGCCTTAAGCATATCCATACTACAAACATTAAGCCCAGATCCATTATCAATCGATGTTCTATGAATGATACTCTGATTAATAGAGACAATAACCATAAGAGAATCATATTGATTTCGCACCTCAACAGTAGGTAAATCATTATCGAAAAACACAATAGGAGGTATAGAAGGTATAGTATGCATGCACTCTAGAAATGAATTAATATTCTCTTGGTTAGGAGGCGGAGCAGGAAGAGTAGTGAAACCTTTTTGCAATGCCTCATGATATGTAGGAGAATTTTGAAGTAATTCCCATAAAGAGATCTTAGCCGAAGTAGCGCGTAATTGTTCCACTAAGTCATATTCCTTAAAGGAAGAAGGTAACCTAGGTGCTGGAGGAATCACAGTTTGAGAAGAAGATAAAGTTGTTGGGACAGTAGGTTGAGGATTATTCCGTGTGTGGTAAGCATGCGAAACAAAATCTGTGTTATCAAATAAATCTAAAGGGTCCCTAGGTTTACCCTTAATAATCATCGGAGGACACCCTTTTACTGTCATCAAATGTTTTGGAAAGAGTGTCTTAGGTTTCTCAATGTTGCAAATAGAGGAATATAAAGGTAACCATGCATATACCCTATGGTAAAGGTCAATTGAAGAAGTTGTGGAGGAGGATGAAATAGGAATAGGATCCATGGGGATCTCATTCGAACCATTTTCATTCTCACTTCCATGTATCTTATTAAGGGATCTATCATTTTGTACCACAAAACCCTCATCAAAGTATTCAAAACAAAAATAATACATGTTGAACACAAGGAAGTACTACAAGCATGAAAAATGTAAATGTTTTTGTATTTTTTTTTAAAGGTAATTTTATAAATTTTATATATTTTTGTGAAATATAAATGCCAAAAAAAGAAATATATTTCTATGTTCATGCAAGATCTAATATGAAATGTAAATCTAACGCCAAAAAGAAAGAGTTGTCTATCGCGGGTTCACCAAAATGTAAGATCTAAATTTGGAGGCTTTAATGCCCTAGATCTCCTAAATAAGATTTGTATAATGAAGCGAAATCCTATGTCCAATTTCAGGATATTAAGTTTAATTATATTGATCAAAAGGATGGAAAAGAACATGTAAAGAATGATGTAATAAAATGCCTACCTCATGACATAACAGATCTGGAAAAACTCATTTTCTGAGTTCTGTAGACTGTTTCTGGAGATGCTAAAAGTTGATACCGAACCAAAACACGGAGATGAACAAAACCCAAAAATATTTTTTTGTTCTGATGTCATCTTATGAAAAAGGTTGACCCTATACCACTTTTTCAACTGCTGTCTGCACAAATCCGAAAGCGTCCCTATTTTCATAGTCCGAAAGAGATCCGAAAAGGGTATCCAGATCTGGCCACAGATCCTCTATCCCACACCTGCAAATATCTAAAAAGGGGTTTTGTGGGTGGCTATATAGGGTTTTGCCTTAGTGAAACCCCCATTTTGGTGGTTTCCACCTCCATGAATATCTAAATATATAGAATGTATATTGTGTGTGTGTTGCTCTTTGGAAAGAGTCTTTTGAACATGCAATATCAAGATCTAATCTTCTAGATTAACAATCCTAACATAACATGGAAATGAGAAGGCAATGCATAGATTTGAATATGATAAAGAAAGCATACCATGCCCCTAAGGCTAAAGTATTCCTATCAACTCACAATCCATAATTGCTACCCCATGATAATGTCCTTTGAATGCTTGAATGTTGAAGATGGTAGATCTAAAGAGAAAGCCTTCTTACTTCAATGAAGATCTACAATAACTTGTCTTTGAATAATGCTTTCATTGAAGATGATGATATGTCCTCCTAGCTTGTCCTTCTATATTATCCTCTTACTTTTTTGTTTCTTCATTCCATCATGTAATCTCCCGATTTTGTTTCATGATCAAATGAAGGCAAAAGAGAGTGTTTATATAGAGATTTCAATGTAGGTCTCCTAGGGCAATGCGATGGATCCAAATTAAAATTTAACCTTGAATAATGGTCCAGTAAAATTCACCAACCAAGGAGGGAACATAATAACTCAAATATTAGAGAAAACACTTCCACATCCAAACTCAGGGACCTATTTCAAGTTTTGGACCCCGATAAGCTCCGGATATGGAAACGGGAACCAACACCTGTTAGGGGACAGGGTCAACCTCGGCCCTATCCTAGGATAGGGTTGACCTTGGCCCTAACCTAGGATAGGGTTGACCTCAGCCCTATCCTAGGACAGGGTCAAACTCAGCCCTATCCTGAGTTTTCAGGTAGGTCATCAGGATGTGACAGAAAGGCTCCCAGGTCAATCGGGGACCTAGGAAGATGGGGGAATGAGTCAGAATGTTAAGAAGGCCCAAAAGGCCTAGAGAGAGAGTAATATGAGGCCTAGGAGGACCAATACATAGGTCCTACCTAGAAAGAAGAGATGGAGAGGAAAAATCCAGGAGGATCCATAAGATCCTAACCCTAACTTCACCTAAACATGTAAAAATTCAAATCTATTATGCAAACATACTAAATGAGGGTGCTAAAATCATCCAAATGGAAGTGCTTCCATTTTAAGACAATACACTGAGTACCAAGTTTTAAAATCTACACCGAGCACTGAGAGTAGTAAGTTACCGAGCAGTTGAAGTATTTTCTTACCGAGCAATACAGGAAAGGCAACCGAGCAAGTAAACTATGTCAAATCTTGATAAAAGTGCATTCAATGAATTGACAGATGATGTCAGAAGAATCTATGATCACTAAAGTCAGTTGGTTATAGAATCCATGAACCAGACTAATCAAGAACAAAATGCAACGTAGAGATTAAGCGGTAAAACATATATTGTGAGTTCCAAGAAGGGAACAATTCCCAAGGTAACAGTTAGGCGGTTTACTAAGTGGCAACAAATCTTAAGGATGATTGAAAGACTGTGATTGACCAAGGAAAACCTAATCAAGGAGATTAAGAGGCAAAAAAGGATACCTAAAGTGTGAAGAATCTTTATTAAAAAAATAGAGAGGGTAAATAAAAAAAGGAGATGGTATGTTGTTACTGTTATGAGATATAGCAGAGTATATGAGACAACACCAAGTATAGAATTTGTAGAAGGAAGGTTTTGATGATCACATAATTGAGTAGATTTAGAGGTAAAGAATTTAGAGCATAAAGATTTTGATCAAGCATAACAGTTTGATGCATTATTTCAGACAAGTTCAAAGCATTGTTGATTACATTGGTTTTGTTATTTTGTAAATCCCACCACTGGGTAGATCCTTACAGATCTTATTGTGTAAATCCTCTAACAAGGTACAATTCTTAGAGAAGAATTTGTGAAATCCTCTAACAAGGTAGACTGCATAAGTCTTTATACTCTTAACAGAGTAAGCTATCAGAAGTAGCTAAACATTGTAGCTCTAACCGAGAAACATTTTTACTGTAGCAGTGAAGGATTGTGGGTGTCATCCCCACCACAGTTTTTTCCTCTAACCAAGGATTTCTGCATGACCAAAAATCATGGTGTTATGGGTCTATTTGTTATGTGTGTACTTGAAGTGATTTACATGTTTTAACTTACTTTTCATTTATAGTTTTCATTCGGTAAAATATTGCTGAAGTAAGACAGTTTTAGAGTATAAAAGTTTTGAGTGAATTGATTCACCCCTCCCATCTCAATTCATACTCTTGTATGACATTTTCAACAGTTTATATTCCAAATACAACTGTTAAGAGTATTCTAACTCAATAAGAGGTGTCTATGAATAATAGAGCAACTTGGGTTGCAAAGGTGCAAGATTTTCATTTGGAAATCAAACCTACCAAATTGGTAAGAGGTCAGGGCCTCTGTAAATTAATTACTGAAAATGATGAATAATCTAGTGATGAGACTCCTTTGTCCTTGTGTATAGGATTGAAATATGCATGGTTCTCAGATGTAGCTTATTATTTTACTTATGGAGAATGTCCTAACCATCTAACAGCGAAAGATAATAGAAATTTAAAACTTAAAGTAGACAAATATGTTATAGTTAATGATATATTATACAAAAGAGGCTTAGATGGGATGTTTCTCAGGTGTGTAGATGAGGATCAGAAAAAGAAGTTGCTTCAATCTTTCCATAATGAATCTTGTGGTGGACATTTTTCATCTATAATAAATGCTTTCAAAATATTAAGGAACTATTATTATTGGCCTGGGATTCTTAAGGACAGATACAAATGGGTGGCACAATGTGAGAAATGTAATTTAATTTTTGGAAAACCACATTCACATGCTTTACCATTAATCCTTGTAGTCATTAAAGAATCGTTCAAGCAGTGGGGCCTAGATTTTGTAGGTCCAATACATCCTCCATCAAGTGTGGGCCACACCCATATCTTGACAACAACATACTACGTTACAAAATGGGTAGAAGCTATCTTTGTGAGAAAAACTACTTCAAAGGTAGTCTATTACTTCCTAAAAGAAAATATTTTGGTAAGATTTGGGGTTCCCACCAAAATTATGGCAGATAATGTGTAGAATTTATCTTCTCATGAGATGCAGTTGTTTTGTTATAAAAATGGGATTCAGCTATCACACTCCTCCAATTAATTTCCCCAAGGTAATGTTCAGGCCGAATCTACCAACAAGAACTTGATTTCCATAATGAAAAATCTGGTTAATGACAATGCCAGAGATTGGCACAAAATATTGTATGAAGCTTTATGGGCCGATCACACATCAGAAAAGTGAGCCAAAGGGATATATCATTTTCAATTGGTATATGACATGGAAGCTCAAGTTTCTCTTCCCTTTGAACTAGCCTGGTAGCTAAGTTGCAGTAAGTGATTGAAGATCCACAATTCCTATGTGCTTTAGAAAAGAGGATCATGTATTTAAGAAAAATCGAAGAGCAACAAGAAAATATTGTCGATCATATTACAAGTCACCAGGCTAGTGTAAAGAAAATGTTTGACAGGAAAGCCTGACCCCAGAAATTAATGATAGGAGACAAAGTTTTACTATGGGATAAGAGGCGGGAACCTTGAGGCACACATGGAAACTTTGAATCATTATGGAAGGGCCCCTTTGAGATGATCCAATAACTTGGGGATAATTCTTTAAAATTGAGGTATGGTCACAGAACTAAAATGCCCTTGTCCTTCAACAGGAAAGATCTCAAGCTTTATGAGTTGTAAGTAGCAAGTCTTTTCTGTATACATAAGTTTTGTTGTTATGTAGGTTTAGTGTCTTCTTGTTAGTCGGCTTAGTTTTGTGCAAAAACAAATATTTTGGGTTCATTATTTAGTCCTTCAGGATCCTAATCCCCAATTGGAGCCACCTATTGTTGGTCAAAAAGCTTCCCTTGAAAATTTTTGTAAGTAACATGTTTTTTTTATCAAAGTGCATATTGAATCTTGAATCTAGAACCTAGCGGTTCAAAGTTCAAGGTTCAATTTCCCATTTTCTATTTTTACTATGTATGTGTAATCTCGGTTGGAAACATTTTTATGACCTACGTGTTTTTATGTCTTTTCAATATTGAATCTTGAACATTGAACCAACCTTTCAACGTTCAAGTTTCATATTTCAAAATACTTTTGTCTTTCTGCATTCCTGACCCGCATCTCTTTTTGTTCTGGCATCAGTGGTTTCTATTATATTGAGTTTTGAACTCCTACTTTTTGGTTCATAATTGAATATCCTTCGTGCATCATGCATTAGTCCGTCTCAGTTATAGTTTTCTGATAACTGATCAAAGCATTATGGATCATGAACTTTGAACTTCGCACCTCACTGTTCAAGGTTCAAAATCCAAAATGTAACAATGACCAAGTATTTGTAACTCGTGCCAAATCTCCCTTCTTGTATGAGATTAGTTTTTGAAAAGATATTGGAGTAAAGTCCAGCTCAGCAAAAGTACAACTTGCATGAAGAGGAAATAAATGTGATTGGATGTGCTCAGTGAATGATAGAGGCAACAATCAAATCGTGGTCGACTATCATGATTACCAAAAATGCAACATAAATGTATGTGTTAAATTCTCTCTTTTCTTGCCTTTTCTATTTACAAATGACCATTGGAAGCATGATCAAAAGAAAAGCATAGTGAAGGTAATCACCCAGAGGCAAGAATAGAGAGAACTGGTGAGTTTCAAGAAATCATCTTCATTTTTATTTCTAGTTTTAAGATTATCTATTGTAAGAAATGAAATTTTAGCCTTTCCCGTTGCATTTTTGTGAAGTTTATTTTTTAAGCATCACTATGTCTAGCCCTAGCGAGTCAAGCTTTTGGGTAAAGTTTGTAAAAAATAACAAGTTTTCTCTGATAAGTAGTTGTCTTCCTAAGATGTGAGACATAGTACTTGTGGATGAAGATATAGAAGGAATTGTTCATAGATTGAAGAATGCAGAGATGTGAACCTTTTCTGCCAAGATTGCAGTAAGAAAACTATTGGAGGCTGTTGATTTTCCTGAAGTGACTTTGTTCCCTGAAGCTAGTAATGGAATGTAGAACTAGATATAACAAGAGTGATAGGTGAATTATTCTTTCTTTTGGAGAAGTTTTGGTATCTATCAACATGCATATAGTCATGGCTTCCCTAATAATTCCTCCTACGGAAACCTATGATGATTGGGATTTTGAAAAGGCCAAAAAGGAATTCCACCATAATATCAAGGATTAGAGAAATAATATCACCAATGATTGGTTATTAAAAGCTAAGAGAGGGGGCTCTAGGTTACCTAAACTATTTTAAAAATTTCATTTTATAAGTGAGGAGCATGACATAGTGGTCATGATAAGCAGACCAAAAGGTAAACCTAATGATATTCTATGGGAGAATTGGATGTACATTTTCATACAAGCTATTCTGGGTGAAGGAAAATATGTTGATTGGGCTAAGATAATAACAAAAAGGTTTCATGAGGAGTTATTCCAGTCTATAGAAGCATCTAATTTTTATTTTTCTTCATACATGTTTTATGTCTTGGCCCTTAGAAGAAATAGGGAGGGCTTTCCACACAAATCATGGAGGGATGATATGATGATTTATGAATACCACCCTTCTTTGCAAAAGAAGAGAAATGCAGAAGATTTCTGAAGGGTACATGTTACATTCTTAGCCAAGCTCATTTTACATCTAAGGAGAAAATTAAACATTAGAATCTCTGAGGAAGCTATGGAATTAATCAAAATTTATGGCAGCTTCAATGTCCAATTCCTGACTTTCAACTATATATGGGTAGGAGGTTTTAGTGGTGAATACTTGAAGCTCCCATGGTACTGTTTAGACAAATGTATCTTGTTATAGGTTTGTGGGAAAACAATCCAAGTAGGGGTGAAGTTCTGACTTAAAAGAGGAGTAGGTTCTCTATTCCCTATTGATCTAGGGCATTATCACTTCAGGAAGACACATGCTACATCTTCTTTAGATGTAGAACTAAAGGTAATTAACCTTCCTTCTTCACAAAAGAGAAGCTACTTAGATAGAAAATAGTTTGTGGCAAACCATTTCAATATTGATGTCACTTTTCTGCATCAACCCAAGATGGAGGATTATTGGGAAGATTGTGTCAACTAATTTGAGGTTGAAAAGAGGTTTCACTCCAGGTTTACCTTGAGCCAAATTGTCACTTTGTTGCTACCTTTTAAGATTTAAGGATTTGATGTTGATGATGAGGAAGGTGTGCTAGAACCTGGATACATAGAGAAGAGTAATGATGCAGTGGCCAAGAAAGTGGAGTAGAGAAGAAAATATGAGGAGGATGTGAATGCCCTATCTCAAGAGGTGTTTAGGAGGACAAAGAGATGGTTAAACGAAATGAGGAAAAAGAAGAAGCAAGAAAATTTTGGTTCAGTAACAAGAAAGAGTCAAAAAATTTCAAAACTCACCACTCCTCTTGCCCTTTGTAAAAAATTGATAAATTACTTCCTATAGGTGAACCAAAATCTAGAGTAGAAGTCAATCCTAAAGAGAAAAATCCAATTATTGAGCAGCCTGTAAGAGTCATGAGAACTAGGAGTAGGAGGAAGGAAAAAAACATATAAGATCCCCTGCTTTGTGATAGACCCAGAAACAGAGGAAGGTGATTTACAACCTCAAAGGAAATTTAAAATGGATAAAATCCCAGTCAGTCCCTCAAGAACTCAATCAACAAAAGAAGGTCAACAAGACCTATCAATATTGAATAATCCTATAACACAAGCTCCTACAAATGCTTCCACGCTGAAGACCACAAATTGGCTGGAGTTATCAGTAAGAAAGAAGAGAAACATCATCCTTGTTTCAGCCCCTGTTGGGGGACTTAGTCAGTAAATAACTTGGGAGGACTCCACGATTAAAGAAACAAAAAGTGGAGGCCATGTTGGATGTAGATTCTAAAACGGGTCACTAGGTTGCAGAAATTTTCAAACCAAATTCTGATAAAGCTAGTGATGAAATCATAGAGAAATACTTCAATGTGGAAGAGGTGGATTTAGGGATGGCTACCAAAGCAACTGACTTGAAAATCTTGAATTCAAAAAATAAGAAAATCAATCCCTGTGTTTTGATGGATGCAGAGAACAAGATGAAATATAAGAAGGCCCTATGTGAAATGGATAAGTACATTCAACATTTTCAAGGCCTTTATCCTCAACCCCTATCAATAGTTATGATTGATTTAGATGTTAAATCTCCTGAAATTTTTTTTTTTTTGAATCAGGTTCATAGTGACAGGTCAATGTCAAAGAATTTCTTTAACTGAGAAGATAAGATTTTCCAAGAAATCATTGGATTCACTCATGATTTTGGAAATATAATTAAGAAAGCTGATGAACTAGTTGAAATAATAGAAATAGACGTGAGCTCCTGGAAAAGGGAAAAAGACCCACTAGAAATAGAAATTGCAAATTTGAAATAAGTTGAAGACTATGGTATTTGTTAGGAATAGCAGTCCACAAGACAACTAAGAGGAGGGGGTGAATCAGTTGTAGTATAGATTATAAAACTTTAAACTTTATAAACCATATCAAAATAAGTAAATGATAACATAGTAAATGCCAACACCATAACACAATATTTGTCATCAAGGAAACTGTGTTAAAGGTAAAACCCCACTGGGAATTAACACCCACAGATAATGTACTAAGAGTATAGTATCCCTATTAAAACATATTAGCCCTATTAGGAGCTTGTTACAATATTACAATACACAGTCCCTGCTAGGAGACAAACCCTATTAGGAGTCAAAGAAAATAGTAGGCTCACTATGAAGGCACACTACCCAAAGAAGGTTAAAGCCAACCTCAAGGATTTACAATATGAATCAAGTGTATAAAGAAAATACAAAATCCAGTGAACTGTCTAATAGCAATTGTCTTTGCTTGGTCAGTTCCAATGAAGTATAATAATCATCAACTCTTCTCTATATCCAGTAGTCAACAAGCTTCACAGCTTCCATACATCTTTGCCCCTTTTATTCTCTACCACAACTTCTCCACAAGAAAAGATCTCTCATATATACCCTCTTACAATAATTCATTAGGTCAGCTAGTTAATATTTCCATCATACAAATAATTATATAACCCCTTTCCAAGATACACATGGTACCTATAAAAAGTAAACATCAATTACAATTCCTCACATATACTTCC
The DNA here is from genome assembly GCA_018584345.1 of Thuja plicata. Lineage (NCBI taxonomy): Eukaryota > Viridiplantae > Streptophyta > Pinopsida > Cupressales > Cupressaceae > Thuja > Thuja plicata. Next base: position 503,938 of record MU227805.1, read on the forward strand.
ATGTTTGTAATCCATGCTCATAATTAATTTGACACGCTACATGTCTGAAGTCAGCCAGTAAATAGGTCTTCTCCAGAATACACACCACAAATGATGTCACCAGTAAAAAAATAACAATCAAACTCAACCCATTACTCCAACATATGTCAGCTATCCACCATTAAGCTTGCATCATCTGAAATATCTTTGCTAGAAAGATACACTAGAAACATAGAGACCTTCTCTGTCTAGAATCATAGTTACAGTCCAGAAACTAGTCTTCACCAAATCAACTGTAGCATCCTCAATATTCTATATTAAGGAAAGAAACCTTAGGAATCATTTCAGAACACATCCTTTTGTTAAAATCCAACTTTGATCATTTTGAATCATCTGTATAGTATCCGTACACTTCTTCGAGTCAAGTAGACAGTTTGTCTTCTCCATAGAAATATATGTTGACATCAGTGATAAAACATGAATATCGATAGCATGATCAGTAACCAAAACTGATATCATCCAACAATCTCCCCCTTTTCCATTGATGGAAACATATGGGAAAATCCATATGCATCAACTCAAAAGTACTCTCTCTCAATACAATATTCTCAATATCCTCAACACAAATCTCCCCAAAATAGTAGGGATTTTCACATAGATTCCTTCCCCCTTTGGAAGCAATGGAAAAAGGGTTCCCTAAATCATCTATAGTCTTGTGTAATGTGTATCTTTTTTAAATTTTCATGTCCATCAATTAGGTGAAAGATCACCTAAAAGTACTACATAGTATTCTTTTGTGATCACTCCCCCTAAGGAGTAGATCCATAGGTCATATCTAGAGAATGGTATAGCTCTAAAAACCACTGGACTAATGCATATATTCATCAATTAATTACCACTGGTAGGGGCCACCACCTCAAGCATGCCTCTGAGATATTCAAAATCATATTTTGCCAAAGGTTTTGTAAATATATCTGCTATCTGTTCCTTTGTGCTAATGTACTCTGGCCTAATTTCTTTATTTTCTACCTTCTCCCTCAAGAAATGATACTTAATAGAAATATGCTTATTTTTTTAATGCATTACATGATTCATTGACATGTTTACTATGCTAGTGTTATCGCAATGAAAAACCACTTGTGTGAAATTTATTGTAGCAGCAACATATTCTGACTCAACAATAGATTGTGCAATATAGTTATGCTTCTTTCTCAACCAGGAAACTAGCATTTTCCCAAGAAAAAATGCACCACCACTTGTACTCTTCATGTCATCCACATTTCCTTCCCAATCAACATCAGTAAAATCCTACAAAGTAAAATCATCTGATTTTTCATACCATAATCCATATTCTATTGTCCCTTTCAAATATTTGAAAATTATTCTCACAGCAGCAAAATGTGTTTCTTTAGGATCTGCCTTATATCTAGCCACAATTCCAACTGCATTGGTAATATCTGGTCTAGTGTGTGTTAGATATTGTATACCTCCAATCATCGATCTATACTTAGTATGACCAACACTTTGAGTCTCATCACTATTAGTCAGTTTGTTTCCTATCACCATAGGTGTTCCAACAGGTTTACAATCTTTCATTCCAAATTTTTTGAACATTTCTTTAAGATATTTGGTCTGAGATATAAAAATGCCATTCTTACTCTGATTAATTTGCAAACCAAGAAAAAATTTCATGTCACCAATCATGGATATTTCAAATTCATTTTCCATTTCTTTAGAAAACTTCTTACTCATCTTATCATTTCCTCCCAAAATCATATATTCAACAAAAAATTCTATAATCAAGATTCCATCTTCTTCAGTTCTTAAGTATAAATTACTATCTGCATTACCTTTCCTAAAACCAAGATGAGGTAGATATTTGTCCAGTCTTGCATACCATGCTCTTGGTGCTTTTTTCAGTCCATAGAGTTCTTTATTTAGTCTACAAACCATGTTTTCATCATCTATCAAAGGAAAACCATCTAGTTGGTCAATGTAAACTTCTTCTTCTAGATCACCATTCAAGAATGTTAACTTTACATCCATCTGATAAACCTTAAAGTCTTTGTGTGCATCATACGCAAGGAATCATCTCACACCTTCCAATCTGGTAATAGAAGAAAATGTTTCTTCATAGTCTATACCTTATTTTTGTGAGTAGCCTTTGTTGGAGATTTGATTCTGAATAGTTGATTGATTGTATGTTTGTCATTGATGACAACATATAATACACAACAGTACTTCTATATGTACTTATCCATATGATGACATGAAGACCAGAATGGATAGATACATGTTTTTAACATGTTTACTATGCTATTTTCATACACATAGACCCAGATATGCAGTTTCAGTAAAGATATGTAATTCTGTTATTGACGGTTACAGTTCTGGAGGATTAACAGTTTAAGGCCGATGTATGTAACGTGTTAATTGAGTTGTGCGTATCTTTTGTATATGGGTGTGTGTATTCATGATGAGTTATGATTTGTTGATATTAATCTAAACATGCCTAACATGTTTCAAGAAGATTACAATGTTATGATCAATTTGGTGAAGCTAACTTAGTGAAGCGACGCGTCTGTTCAGCATTGACTTGCACAGTTAAAATTATGCTTGCACACTTAGTAGAGCCAACAAAGATGTTATGAAGAGTTGTCTAATAGGTCCCATGATCTCATACTTGGAGTATGTATTTATAGAAGGTCACTTGTGATAAGAAGAGTTGCAAAAGCCAAAGATTAGAAAAGCAGAGCAGAGTGTTAAAGCAACAGAGCTATATTTATCATATGTTGATAATATAGATATTGAAGTTGAAGCATTCAAAATATAGATAAGATTATTGTAGTTATTTATAAGAGGTTAAAGGATCAGTGCATAAAAGGAACTGATTAGACAAGCAGTGTCATAGACAACAATTCATCTTGTTGATACAGTGTGTATCAAATATCCAAAAGGTTGTAGCCTTCACCACTTGGACAGTGAGTCCTTGGATAGTGAGTCCTCCACCCCTAATAGAGTTACATGTAAAAAAATCCTAATAGGGTCTGAACCTTAACTAGGTCAACTATACTACTGCATTGTATTGTACAACTCCTAAAAAGGTTGAAGAATCTTTTAACAGGGATTACTATAAATAGTATAGTTCTTTGTGGGTACTAATTCCCACAGGGGTTTTTACCATTTGGTTTCCCTGTAACCAAATTGATCTGTTGTGTAATGTGTTATCTGAATGTGTATTTACTTTGTATCAATTTGGATTAATAAGTACAAAATATTTAAAGTTACAGATAACTGATTCACCCCCCCTCTCAGTTATCTCTGAAGTATTCTAACAATTGGTATCAGAGCCAAGTGCCTTGGAGAAGAAGCCTAATAGCTTAAGGTAGATCAAGATGTCATACTTCAGAAAAGAAAACCCTAAGTTTGATGGAGAGAACTATTTGGATTGGAAGAACAAAATGATAACACATCTATAGTGCATTGGATTTGAGATCTTTGAGATTTCTACACAAGAGGTTGAAATCCCATCTCTGAAAGACCTTCCAAAAGATGATGCTACAAGAAGACAAAAGGAAACATTTACCAATAATGCAATTGCCAAAGAATCCCTAATCAGTGCCTTATCTAACAGTGAATTTTCTGAGATCAAGAAGTTTGACAAAGCATATATCATATGGAAGTATTTAGAAGACATGTTTGAAGGAGATGTTCAAGCAAAAAATGCACGCAGGAAGACATGAAAGAAGAAATACAACATTCTTGAGATGTTACCAGATGAAAACATTAGAGCTTATAATTAGAGGATAAATGAAGCAGTATCTGGAATCAAAAACAATGGAGGAGAAATATCTGAAGAAGATATGATGGATAAGTTGTTAACTACTTTGACATCAGACTATGAAAACAAGATTAGTATTCTAGAAGAAACTATGCAATTCTCACAAGACTTCAAGAGAGAGACTTTGATCAGCAAACTCTCTGCATTTGAGATATCAAGATTGAAGACTGAACCTAAGAATGAACCAACTTTCAGAGCTTTAATCCATGGTAAGAAATCCTCACACATCCCTAGTCATAATGAGAATGAAGAAACTAATGAAGAGCTAGAAGAAATATTTGCCATGATTTCTAAGAGAGAAAAGAAAGGAAAAGGAAAGTATGAAGGACAACTTCCATTCAAGTGTTTTTCATGCAATAAGATTGGTCACTTTGCATCTAAGTGTCCCACAAGAGTCAATAAGTTCAGATCTGATTACAAACCTAAATATGGGAAGGAATGTTACCATGCTAAAGAAGGTGTAACTAATGAAGAATCAGGAGAAGATGAAATTGGATTCGTTGCCCTTAAAGACATGGAAAGGTTGCTTGAAGATATGGACATTGTAGATAAAGAAGAAGATCATGAATTAGCCTTAATTTCCAAAGAAGATGTCAGAACTGATTGGATCATTGATAGTGGATGCTCACACCACATGACAGGTGACAAGGACAGATTTGTTCATCTAGACAAATAAAAAGGTGGTATGATTAGATTTGGAGATAACACTACTAAACCTATCATAGGTAGAGGTTCCATCACCCTGGATGAAAATAATAAGACAGATGATGTTCTATATGTTGATGGATTACATCATAACTTGCTAAGTGTTGGACAGCTACTTGACAAAGGCTATCATTTGGAGTTCAAGGACAACAAGTGCATTATTAGCAACAAGGATGGAGACATGATTACATTAGGCTCTAAAACAAAAGGTAATGTTTTTCAACTTAATTAAGATCTAAGTTTTTTTGTTGCAAAAGTGGATGATAGTTGGTTATGGCACAAGAGACTTTGTCATATCAATTTTAACAATATAGTAAAGATTAGTAATGTCAAGGTAGTTAGAGATCTACCAAGCATTGCAAGACTAGTTGACACAATTTGTAGGGAATGTGTTATGGGAAAAAATGTAAGGAGTTCCTTCATAAGCAAGTAGACCTTAGCTAAAAACAAGTTGGATTAGTGCATACAAATTTATGCGGTCCTACTCAAACAAGATCATACTATGGTGAAAGGTACTTTATTTTGTTTGTTGATAGTTTTCTAGGATGATCTGGCTTGACTTATTAAAGGAGAAGTCAGAAGCCTTTGAGAAGTTCAAAATATTCAAAGCTAAGGTTGAGAATGAATCTAGACTAAAACTGAAATGTTTAAGATCAAATAGAGGAGGAGAATTCACCTTTGACCAGTTTTATGACTACTGTGAAGAACATGAAATAAAAAGGGAGTTGAGTGCCCCTAGAACACCTCAGCAAAATGGAATTGCAGAAAAGAGGAACACAATTATACTTGATACAACGCGCACCATGATGATAGAAGGAAAAGTGGAACACACCTATTGGAGAGATGCAGTAAACACAACCGTGTATACTATCAACAAAACACAATTGAGACCAGGCATGGACAAGACACCCTATGATCTTTGGTTTGGTAATGTACCCACAGTAAAATATTTCAGAATATTTGGCAGCATATGCTACATCAAGAGAGATGATAGTGTTGGTAAGTTTGATGCTAGAATTGATGAAGGTATTTTTCTTGGTTACTCTACTAAAAGAAAAGCTTACATATGTTTCAATCTAAGATTAAAGAAGATAATTGAAAGCACGCATGTTAAGATTGATGAAAAGTTTATGATTCAAGAGAGGTACTATGAATATGCACCTTTGATTGAAGAAGAATCCAGACCTAACAATAAATATACTATGATTGAAGAAATTTTTGATTGCATTGATGTCTCATGCAATGACCCTGATTCAAGAAATGAAGAACCACAGATTATAGAGGAAGAAATCACACCTAAGGTTCCTAAGTTTACATCCAGATACCACTCTAAAAATGATATCATTGGAGATCAGAGCAACAGTGTTTTGACCAGATCAAAAGCAAAGAATCTAATAGTGGATGAAGAAGTATGTTTACTTTCACAGATTGAACCTTTAAGTGTTGAAGATGCTTGTAATGATTTGGATTGGAAAAATGCAATTAAAGAAGAACTAGATCAGGTAATCAAGAATGACACATGGGAATTGGTTCCTAGACTAAGTGATAAAAATGTGATTGGAACAAAATAGATTTTTAGAAACAAAATGAATGAAGAAGGTACAGTAATAAGAAATAAAGCAAGATTAGTATGTAAAGGATATGTGCAAAAAGAAGGAATAGACTACACTGATACATTTTCCCCTGTGAGCAGACTGGAAGCCATAAAATTGTTTTTGGAATATGCAACAATAAAAGATTTTAAAGTTTATCAAATGGATGTCAAATCAGCCTTTTTGAATGGTGAATTAAAAGAAGTCTACATAGAACAGCCTGAAGGATTTAACCTTTTAGATAGACTAGACATGGTATGCATACTAAAGAAAGCACTCTATGGACTCAAATAGGCCCCAAGAGCATGGTATGAAAGATTAGATGGATATCTCACCAAGATTGGATTCAAGAAGGGAGCAGAAGATTACAACTTGTTCATAAGAGAAACCTGATAGATTACTATTAGTTGCCATATTTGTTGATGACATTATCTTTGGAGGTAATGACAAGCTCAGCAAAGCATTTGCAAATGAAATGCAGAATGAATTTGAAATGAGTATGATTGGTCCTATAAAATAGTTTTTGGGATTGAATATAAAACAAATAGATAAAGGAATTTTCATTAATCAGTCAAAATATGTAAAGGAAATATTGAAAACCTTCAAGATGGAGGATTGCAAGCCAATATGCACTCCTATGATCACATGAAGTAAACTTTCAAAAGATGATGACTCCAAAGATGTTGATAAAACATTGTACAAATCTATGATTGGAAAGCTTATTTATCTAACTCAATCAAAACCTGACATATCTAATGCAGTTGGAATTGTTGGAAGATTTGCAGCTGAACTCAAGCATAATCACTTAATGGTAGTAAAGAGAATATTCAGATATCTTAAGGGAACTATAGACTATGGTTTATGGTATCCTAAATTAGAGAATACACAACTTCATGTGTATACTGATGTAGATTGGCCAGGTTGTATTGATGATAGAAAGAGCACTTCAGGAGGAGCAGTATTTCTTGGAGAAAGGTTGGTATCTTAGAAAAACAAGAAGCAAAATTGTATTTCTTAGTCAAAGGCAGAGGCAGAATATGTTGCAGCAACACTGAACTGTACAACAATTGTTCGGATCAAGCAGATGGTGAAAGACTTTGGTAATTAGGTTGACTATCCTATTGTTATTCATTCTGATAACACCAGTACTATTAAAATGTCTAAGAACCCTGTGATGCATGTAAATACAAAACACATAGAGATAAAGTACCATTATCTGAGAGAAAAAGTTGCAGACAAGGAAGTGACATTGAATTATGTAAGCACAAAAGATCAGATAGCAGAAATTTTTACGAAGCCTTTAGCAAAAGATATTTTTGAGTATCTAAGGGAGAAGTTGGGAGTCATTCCCTCTCCTAAGTTTGATTAAAGAAAGAAGCAAGAACATCAGTCCTATGTGACTGATGAATGGTTGACTACTCTACTTCTAGAATAGTACCTGTGCATAATGGTTTATGGCACCCTTTGCCATTAATGTCAATGGGGGAGTATACACTAAAAAAAAATAACAAAAACAAAGAGCAAAAACAAGAAACACATACAAGGAGCTTATACTCTGGGGGTGTGAGACCTACATTAGACAGTTATAGTTTTACTATTTTGTTCTCACACTTTTAGTAGTTTATGCTTTGACATACTTTGACTATCAGAGACTTTTTATACATTTGAGGATCGGTGGAATCCTGTGTTATATATTCAGCACCTATTTTTGTAATCAGGGTACTTCTGAGATGTTTATGTTCTGATTTAGTTTCAGCTTATATTGATGTCTTATATGGATCTAAATGTATGAATGTAATATGATGAAAATGGTTTAGGAAACCAATGCTAGGATATTTCAGTTCTAAATGCAATG
>MU227805.1:532977-547618 GCA_018584345.1 Thuja plicata
CATGTATGTTGTACACACTAGACCAGATATTGCACATGCAGTAGGAATTGTTGCTAGATTTTCTGCTAACCCCAGGGAATCACATATAACTACTGTGAAAAGAATTCTAAGATATCTAAAGAACACTAAGGAATTTGGCTTATGGTATAGAAGAGAAGGCAAATTTGAATTGAAAGTGTTTACCGATGCTGATTGGGCTGGAAATATTGATGACTAGAAGAGCACAACTGGAGGAGCATTCTTTATGGGTGATAGACTTGTCACATAGATTCGCAAAAAGCAAGGATGCATCTCTCAGTCTACTGCAAAATCAGAATATGTTGATGTTGCTACAAACTGCTCAAATATTGCATGGATCAAATAGCTGCTAGAAGGTATGCATATGAAGATCAAAGAACCAATAGTTATTTACTATGACAACACCAGTGAAATAAATATTTCCAAGAATCCAGTCATGCATGCAAAGACTAAACACATTGCCATCAAGTATCATTATTTAAGAGAACAAGTTCAAGAAAAGGAGGTGATACTTGAATATGTGCAATCAAAAGAATAATTGGCTGATATCTTCACCAAGCCACTGCCCAAAGATACATTTGAGTACCTGAGAAGAAGACTAGGGGTCAAACCCATGTCTAACAGTTAGTAAAAGGACTGGACACTGCATCAACCATATATTATCAGAATATCATTCATGATTGATGCAAGCAGAAGCTGACCTTCAATGCTACATCTATATACATAAAGGTATATGTCAGAACCAAGCACAAGAGTAGATTGATATATTGATAATGGATAAGGGAAATTCAAGGAATAAATTATGGAAAGAAGAAATTGGTTGACAGAATGTCAGATATTTGTGAAAATATTTGTTTGGAATTAATGTCAAAGGAAGAGAATGTTTCCATATTATCATCAAAAATTATTCATTATCAGATTACTCCAAACAGGGAGAGATCATATCCATAGGGAGAGTATTTGTATAAAAGTTGCAAATACAAGAACAGAGACATCAAAGAAGTAGAATAGTCAAAGAGAGAATTAACAACAATAGAGGTCACAACACATCAGAAGAAGAAAAAGAAAAGCTGCAAGAATCAAATCTAAGCTTACTCAGAGCTTACCGGCAGTCATACATTTTATCGCTTATCAAAACAAACTATTTGGTAATTTAATGAATCTCAACAATTGTATTTAATATTGTATTAGTAATAGTATAGTGTGATAATATAGCATGTTTCCATTAATGCCAAAGGGAGAGATTGATGACATGTAACTGATTAAATGGTTGACTATATTAAGTTGAAGATGATGCAAGACATTAAATCATTTAATGGTTTGTATTGTCATTGATGTCAACTTGACATCATCTGTATGGTCATACACATAATTCCAAAGACTTCAGAGAATCAATGGAATAATGATTACGCTTTTAGCAATACATAAAATTCAAGTATTCACTAAGTGACAGAAAACACCAACAGAGTGCACACCACCGGTAAAGACACAGACAAAGTCACAGTGATGCCCGACAAGTAGAAGACAGTGTTGCCCAATGAATAAAAATCACATGATGCCTGACGAACAAGAAAATATAGTGTTTCCCGATGAGAAAGATCCAATGATGCTCGATGGATGGAGATCCCAAAGTGAACTGAAGCTACACTGATGGAACTTGCAGTTGTCACCGGTGACGAACTGCAAAATTGACCAATAGAATAGAGAGATCAGAAAATGACAAAATATCTAGCTAGCAGAGCTTAGAGATAGACTTAACTGATTGTTTTGTTTGCTTTATGCAATGACAGTTAAGTAATTGATTTATACAGATGGAAAGAAGATAACTATGAGATAAATCAAGAGTTAAAGTTGTAAATCAAATTGGATAGATTATTTTTCACGCCAAGAATCAAGAACCAAGAATTAAGGAATATTATGTCTATTTAAGAGACAAGAATAATTCATTCTAAGTGTGGTCAATAAGCAATCAGATACATGGGGGAGTGAACTGAAAGAAGATGCTGAAGAAAAACTGATGAAGGATAAACTTCATACAGTCCTGATCAATCAAGCTGAGGGAAAGATAAAGAATTTTACAGACACTAACGAATAGTGAATCACAACATCACAGAGTAGAAAGAGTTAAGTACAAATGAATTAAATTGATATATTGATCAGAAAGATATTGTAAGTAAATAGATCTCAAAATCTGCAATTAAGTTGCATTATAAATAGGCCATTTTGTTTCAGTTTAACCATTGAAGCATTAAGTCTCTTAACAGAGTAGGACTTAACAGTCTTTTGTAATTAAGGTATATCCTAATAGATTACCAGAAGTTTGACTCATGATAATAGCACCGATTTTACCTAAAGCCTATTGACAGTCTAACAAGGAGGCTAATTCAAGGATGGTAGTAAGATTTGCATAAAGCCTATTGACAGTCATGAGACTGATTCAAGGATGGTAGCATAGATGCCAAATACTTAGTGACAACCTATGTCTTGAAAATCCCCTAACAAGGTCACTCTTAACAGTGTGTTTGTAACCTTTAACAGGGTTGGCTCCTAACAGGGCTCACTTTAGAAGAGTGAAAATTTGGGGTACCAGTCCCAGTGGTTTTTCCCTTAATAGGGTTTCCACGTTAAAATCCTTGTGTTATATGTGTTTGCTTCATTACTTTATTGTTTTACATTCTACATATGCATTTATGGATTGACTAATATTGTCTGCATATTTATTGAGTATCGGTAAATACAGTTTACTGATTATCGGTTATCAAGGAGAATAAGAACAAACAAGGTAAACCGACAGATAGTTATTTGTTTCAAGTATTTCAAAGGCATGCATCTTGTTGGGACTGAATAATTTGAGAAGTATTGATTGGTGGATTAAAGTTTAAATTGGATAAATTTCTAAGGCCACTGATTCACCCACCCCCCTCTTAGTTATTACTAACATCAGTGCCACAAATTGATCTAGATTTCTTTCTTCCTCCTGTATATGTTCCCATTTACCATAATAGACTCCAAGCTCTTTTCTTATGTCACTACTGCTAGTTTTTGCATTTTGAGATAAGTTCTTTTTGTTGTTGTGCATGGTTGCTTTGAATGATGACTCAACTTTAGGTAAAGTGTCTCCCAATTCTATAGCCTTAAATGTAGTTATTTTTCCAATTAACATTTCTCTGGTGATGTTCAGTGTCAAAGGTATAATTTCCTCTATAGCTTGTACTTTGGTTTTGTATACAGGTGTCAAAGATCTGAGTATCTTTGTGATCACTTATTCCTCATTGTAAGTTCCTCTAGAGTTTCTAATGCATGTAACCACTTCAATAATTCTCTATGCATATGCCCTAATGTTCTCATCTTCTCTCATCTTCAGTGATTCCATCTTTGTCTTCCAGTTTTATAACTTTTCTTGCTTTGTAAAATTGTCTCCAACATATAATGCTTCTAGGATTCCCTTGCAACCATATTGCATGAAAATAACTTATTCTGATCTTCTGAAGCCTTCTCCAACTCATCCTCAGTCACTATCTTTTCATTCTTCTTTTTGATCATCCACTAAGAAATTCTCAGACATATAAAATGTGTTCTCATCTTATTCTTCCAATGGTCAAAGTTTTTAGGATTAGACTTTGGACTATCCTTCTTTTAGTAAGTCATCTTCAGGATCACCTAAAGCTGTTAAACTTTCTCTCTAAGGACAAGTGGCTATGATACCAATTGTTAGGAATAATGGTCCACAAGACAACTAAGAGGGGGGTGATTCAGTTGTAGTATAGATTATTAAAATTTAAAATTAAAAAAGCATATCAACAAAAGTAAATGATAACACAGTGAATGACAACACCATAACACAATATTTTTTGTTGAGGAAACCCTATTAAAGGTAAAACCCTAGTGGAAATTAACACCCTCAAATAATGTACTAAGAGTATAGTATCCCTATTAAAAGATATTATCCCTATTAGGAGCTTGTTACAATATTACAATACACAATCCCTGTTAGGAGATAGACCCTATTAGGAGTCAAATAAAATATTAGGCTCACTGCCAAGGCACACTTCCCAAAGAAGGTTAAAGCCACCCTCAAGGATTTACAATTTGAATCAAATGTATAAACAAAATACTCAATCCAGTGAACTATCTGATAGAAACTGTCTTTTCTTGGTCAGTTCCAATGAAGTACAACAATCATCAACTCTTCTCTATATCTAGAAGTCAGAGCTCATAGCTTCCATACATCTCTGCCCTTTTTATCAAGTCTACCACATCTTCTCCACAAGAAAATATCTCTCATATATATCTTCTTACAATAATTCATTAGGTCTGCCAATTAATCTTTCCATCATAAAAATAATTATATAACCCCTTGCTAAGATGCAAATTTTACCTATAATAAGTAAACATCAATTACAATCCATCACATATGCTTCCAGATCTGCAATCCATGCTGATAATTAATTTCACATGCTACATGTTGAAAGTCGGCCAGTAAATAGGTCTTCTCCAGAATACATACCACAAACGACGTCACCAGTAACAAAATGACAATCTAAATCAACCCATTACTCCAACATATGTCACCTTTCCACCAGTAAGCTTGGATCATCTGAAATATCTTTGCCAAAAAGATACACCAGAAACATAGAGACTTGCCAGTCTAGAATCACAATTACAGTCCAAAAACCAGTCTTCAATAAATCAATTGTAGCATCCTCAATATGAAATATTAAGTCAAGCGACCTTAGGAATAAGGTGAACACACATCCTTCTACTAAAATCCAACTTTGATAATTTTGAATCATTTGTATAGTGTCCATACACTTCTTCTAGTCAAGTAGTGAGTTTGTCTTCTCAACAGAATATATGTTAACATTAGTGACAAAACATCAATATCAATAGCATGATCAGTAACCAAAACTAATATCATCCAAAAATATCAACAATTGTCTTGTGAATAAGGCAACCCCAGGAGTAGATTAGAATTCACTGTTTGTGGCTAAAATGCATCTGGAATGGAAAATTGTGCTCTATGATCAAGATGCAGAAGAATCTTCCCAAATCATGGAAAGATTAAACAACGTCAAAAAAATTGTGAAATCTCATAGTGAGTGCTTGGGAAAATTGATTGAGCTTAAAATTGGATCAATAATTAACATAGCTGAGGTCATCACTTGTTTTGATGAAAAAGTCAAAAACTTAAAGGTTGCCAAGGAAATTGAAATTGATGACTTTTCAACTCTCACTAGAATGGAATCATTGGCAATCCTTGGATATCAAAAAATGAACTCTCATAGGGAAAAAAAATCAACAAGTATAAAACTTTAGAAGGATCTGGGAGAAGAGATTTGAAGCCCTTGCAATACCTAGTCAGGAGTTACTTACAACCTTTTTGGAGGCTTTTGAGGAGTGGAGCACATCACAAAAGGCCACCAAGGATGCTGAAGATCATGGAGCTGAGAAGGACCTTTTAGTTAATTTTTTTTTAGAAACAGTTCCATTTTCGCAAGTCTTTCCTAAAATTTATCCTATGTTCATGAACAATTAGTTATTAGACCTGCGTGGATATATATGCTATATTTAGTGACCAAGTGAGTGTCAGTTCTCTGGTGAAAAACTTTACAATAATATCTATTTGTTTGAGTTGTTTTTCTATGGTTATACTGTGAAATTCTTGATATACAAATACATATTATCAGTTGGTTTTATGAGTAGATTCTGGTATTTTCATTGATCACTCGATCTGGTGAAGTGTATGATTTTGATTTTAGTTGGAGTTGAATAATTATTTTTCTTTGATCTACAAGTATATATTAATGTTTTGTCAGTAATCTTTTTCAAGATTTGGTATCATTTGAATCGGCCATTCTTAAATAGTTTTCCTTCATGATTTGAGTCAGTTGGCTTGGAGTATCTTGAACCTCTTTTAAGAATCTCAAGATATTTAGTCTTTAATCTGTGATGAATTTTAATTAAAGCCTTTCATGCTTTCTGGTTAAAAGTGTACCTTGAATTGAATTCTTTCTTAATAAGAAGCTATTGAAGATAAATCTGTGTATAAGGTAGCTGCTCCTTTAAAGCAGAGAGTGTAGTTGTGAGTGACTCAATCAACTATTAGTGTATTTTTATTCTATTTTTTGGGTAAAAGGAGTCAATTATTTGTTCATCGTCATGAACGAAAATCTGTTCACTAACAATGAACATGATAATCTGATTCTTTTACTTGATTACCATGGATTAGTGTTTCATATACATCCTTAAAATCTTCATCTCTAGCATACTGATAAATATAAATTTCATGACCTAAAGAATTCTTCTATACAATTATGGATGCATTAATAGAAGGTCTTAATAACATATTTGTAACTTTGTTTTGTGTACCTTTCTTATACTTGATGACCAAATAAAATTTTGGCAAGAATCCCATCCATGAAAAATTTCATGACCATTATAGCTTGGATTGTGATTCAAGATATTGAAAACAGATTAGACCTATATGAATGTTTCTCTATTTTCCCATCAAATAATATTTCCACTTTTTCACACTCTTAACCAAAGAATACTATTCTTTGTCATCAGTAGGATAATTTCTCACTGCAACACTCAAGGTCTTAGAATTGTAATAAAGTAGTTACCTTCATTGTATCAACATTGATCCCATGGCATAGTGACTTGCATTAGTTTCAATCTCAAATGGTTGTTGTAAATTTGTCAATGCTGAAAATGGGACTGTATTGATCTTCTCTTTCAAATTGTCAAAGGATTTTTGTTCTTTTCCTCCCAACATAAATACCTTCTTAGTACTTTTCAAATCATGTAAAGGAGATGCAATAAATAAAATTTAGCAATAAACTTCCTCTAATACTAAACTTCTCCTAGGAAGCACCTAGCTTCGGTAACATTATTAGGCTTAGGTCATTTACGAGTGGCTTCAACTTTAGAGGGATCAATTTTCAATTCACCATCCCCTACAATATAGCCTAAATAAACTATATATGTTTTTCCAAATTCACACTAGACATCTTTAGGCATAATTTATCATTTTTAAAAATATATATAACTTTCCTAACTGTATTACATGATCTTCCCATTTTTTACTAAAAATATGTATATCATCTAAGTAGACTGTTAGAAAACCATCTATGAATGCCTTGAATACTTCATTCATAATTCACATGAAAGTGGCTGGAGCATTACAAAGCCCAAATGACATAAATATACATTCAAACAAACCTTTTTTGTTTTAAAAGCAATTTTTCAAATATCACCTTCAGAAATTCTAATTCGATTATAACCACAAGTTCTTAAGTCTAACTTAGTGAAATAGATTGCATCCCTTAATTTATCTAATGAATCATCAATATGAGGAAGGGGATAATGATTCTTCGCTGTAATTTTAATCAATGCCCAAAAATACATAGAAATTTTCCATGTACCATCTTTTTTGGGTACTAGCACAATGGATGATCCACGTGGAGAAGTACTTGTTTGAATGACTCCTTTATCAAGCAACTCTTTCATTTTCTTCTTGATTTCTTCATTCTTAATAACTTATAAAGTGTACATACCAATGTTTTGAAGAGGAGCATCTCGTTGCAATTCAATCTTGTGTTGTATCTCTCTCTTAGGAGGCAATCCTTTAGGTTCTTAAAATAACTCATCATAGTTAGAAAAAAATTTAACTAACTCACCTTTATGCTTAGGATCACATCCTTTGAAATAATTATATTTCTCATTATCCTTTTCTTTAAAAATCATGAGTACAAAATTTTTTGCTAGCATTTACAAGTCTCTTTATCTGTTATGTAGCAACAAGACACAAATTGGTCTTCACATGATGGGCTCTCATAATATACTCAAGCCCATATTTTACTAGATGATACTTGTTCTCCTCTCTATAGAATATGACTTTTCTATCATACAAATATTAACTTCCCAAAACATCCCACAAATATCTAGTAGTACAACATAAAATTCTACCTCATCTGCGAATTTTGATGTAATTGAAAATCTAAGCTTATATTGTTTAGACACTTGTAAATTAGAATTTTCACATACCCATCCTAAAGGATATGGTTTTGGATGAGGCTTAGTCTCAAGTACCAATATCTTAAAAACTTCTTCAGAAATAAGATTATCTTGTGAACCACTATTAAAAAGTGTATCAATTTTTTTATGATTTGAGATAACTATGATATGAGATAGCTCACTTCATTTCCTTACATCATGTACCTAGTTTCAAACTTTGAATAATGAGTACTAGAGCTAGAACTAGAAACATAAGAAATTACCTATAAACCTGTGGTTGTGATCTTGATTTCATCTCCTTAATTTGATCTAAGATCTTGTTAGATTTTAGAAATGGTCTTCTTATCATCCCTCTTGTTCCCAAACCTTTTTTGTCTAAGGTCTATTAGAAGCCTCAAATAGGTAACCTCCAGATGCCCTTCCTTTTTACAATGTGAACATATAGGCTTATCACTTTATTTCTTCACCATAGATACTCTTTTGGAATGCCCTTTCCTTTGTGCTTGTTTGTGACTGGTGGATCTGGTTTCTTGGAGAAGTTCTCATGGTCATTCTTCCATCTTGACTCAATGTGAGTAGCTTGGAGACAAACTTCATCAAAATTAGTTGGGATAACCATGAGAATAGTATGTCTCAAATAATTATGTAATCCACCAATATACTTCAAAAGAGTTATTGTGTATATAGAGGAATTTTCAATGTTAATGCCCTCTTTCTAAACTCTTGAGTATAATATTGCACACTTTGTCCCTTGCCTTGTCTTAGATTTTTCCAATCCATGAATTCTTTTTCCATATACCCTAATGGCTAAAATTTCTTCTTTATTGTAGATGTAAATTCATGCCAAGAAGATTGCATTTTACCTTTCATGTGAAGATCTTCTTGAATCTTACTCTCCCACCATATCAGTACAGTGCCCATACTCAGATAGTAGATAACTGAACCTTTGATCCTTCATTCTCAATTATCAGAACCTTGTAGTAAACTTCAATCTTCTTAATCCAATTATCTAGCTTTACTGCACTAATTTCACCATTATACATTGGCAAATAAAATTTTACATCTAATTTTAATAAAGGTAATTTGAAATCATCTTTATCTAGATCCTTTCTCTAACGTGGAGATGAAGGTGGAGAAGAATACATAGAAGGAAGAAGAGGACATGGAAGAAAGTCTCCACCAAATCCATCCTTTACTTTACTAGTGCATGCTCCACCTTTGCTTCATTCTTTGTACAATTCTTCTAGCATGGCCTTCATGTCGAGAAAATCTTTCCAAAATGTTATATAAAAATCAAGGATTTCATCTCCTTCACGTGTCATTTCTTCTTGTAGAAATGTACATATTGTAGCAATCCCAATATTTAACTCTTCAAGAGACCCTTCTCCACACTTGAACTTAGACCTAGTTAGCATTCAATAAAAGTTCTTGCAAATCCTTAATCAACTGCTCTGATACCAACTTCATAAAAAATTAGTGCTAAAATTGTTTTCTTTTACAAAATTTTGAATTTCAATATTTTAAATATCATTGTTCAACTTTATAACACTTAATTGAATAAATAACATTCAATAAGTAATGTAAATAACTAAATTTGAACAAGAATAATAATAAGATGAAGACCATACACTGCAAGTTGATAACAAAGTTCACCCCTTAAGAGCTATGTCTCTGAGTCTTCTTTAAATGTGTGATTAATCTATTAAAATAGTTGGAAAGCTACAATGGAAACAATTGGTGTTTTTGTCATTGATGTCAAACCTTTACTGGTGAGACTATTGCTGTTTGTTCGAGTACCATATCTATTGATTGATGTAAGAGATTTAACAAGAAGACCAAGTGGAAGTTATAGGAAATCACAAGGGTACTTGATCTGTTGGCACATTGGAAAAGTAATGTGTTGTTTATCTTTTGATGACAGTTTACTGAGGACAGTTTATGCCGAGCAAACTCTGTGATGACCGAGCGCCAGTAAATTTCTGAGGAAACCAATGATGACCGAGCGGAAGAACATAGTGTTGGTCGAGCAACAGTATTTTGGTAATTCTTGAGATTTGAGATCTTTGGCTGACATAATTGATTTTATTGGGATATGTAAAGTTAATTGAGGATAATCATGATTGGTCCACACTATTTAAATGCACAGGTAACTCTAATTAATAAATGGATCAAAGATTTAATTAGTGATTGCTTTGGAGAAGCAAATTAAATGTAAAAATGGAAAGATCCTTTGGATCTGACCTAGCCTAAGATCTACGACCTTGATTAAGCGGAAAAAGATTTATCTCACCTAGATGAAGAGGTATATGATAACCTCAAGTGGTTATTCATGAAAAAAAAAGTAAGAAGTGTATGCAAGAGGGTTGCATAGTTAATTGACTGATTTGCATGATCTAGCAGAGAAGGCTGAACAAAGAAGCAGAGAGCTGCGAGAATGATTGCTTGACAAATTTCCAAGAAGATCTGAAGATTGAAATAAGAATGGAGGCCACTCGGTGAATTAGGATTATAGATGAATTGGATCTGGATTTGCAAAGTAAGTTATATGTATCAGATCACACCTGCTGATTACTTTCTAAGCATTGTATTAGTTAAAATCCTTTAACCAGGTTGACCTAACAGTCATTGTATAAATCCTTTGAGCAAGGTGACATTCAGGTTTCTAAGTCCTCTAACAATGCCACTCCTGACAGGGTGATTAAATCCTTTAACTAGGTCACATTTAGCAATGTGTTTTGTAACCTTTAACAGGGTTGGCTCCTAACAAAGCTCACTTCAAAAGAGTGAAAAATTGATAGCATGTTACTGGCAGTTTTTCCCAAATTGGGTTTCCACGTTAAATACTGGTGTCAACTTGTGTGAATGTTTATGTTGTGTTTTACTCTTAAGTTTCTACAAGCTGATTACATTTGAATAGTAAAATTGCATATGTATGTTGTTGATTTATGCTATTATTGCCGAGCAGATCTGAGTTGCTCAAAGTGGTATAAATTTTAATTTAGTACATCTAGACCTAAGGATAACTGATTCACCCATCCCCTCTCATTTATTCTGAATTCATTCAAACAATTGGTATCAGATCTTTGGTCTCTTGAAAATAGTTTGAAGGTACTTGGAGCAAAAGATCAAGATGTATAAAAAGGAGGTACCAAAGTTGAACAAAGATAATTTCCATGCATGGAAGAGTTTGATGAAATTGCATCTGGCTGGTATTGGTGATTTTGGTAAGAACTATGTTGAACAACTTTTATGTAGGCCCCACTATACCTGCCACAACTGCACAGTTAAGAGAAAAGAAGGAACACAATCAAGCGATGCTAGAGATTGCATCATCTATGAACTATCATGAATTTGAAGAGAAAAAAGAATTGTACAACTGCAAATAAAATGTGGGATTTCCTTACAACCATCTATGGAGGTGGTACAAATGTACTGAGATCCACATCTAAAAGTTTAAGAGGTAAGTTGGATGAAATGAAAATGCAAGAAGGAGAAAATATATTCAATATTATGGTAGGATAAAGGAAGTTGTAAATTCTATCAGAGGAGCTAAGGGAACAATTGATGATAAAACCATTATGAGAAAGGTAATGAGAACTCCTCTTCTTGTATATGCTATTAGAGTCTCTACAATTCAAGAGTTAAGATGTACTCCTAATAATATTTTGACTTTGGAAGGTCTGGTAGGTAGACTTACTGCATTTGAGATGTCATATTTGGATAACTACACTCCACAACCTATTGAATCTACATTCAAATCCCAGTTGGTCCTTAACAAATCAAAGAAAGGAAAGAAATGTGTGAACATTGACAGTGACACTATAGATGATGATCTAGAAGAACTTAAAACACTCATGGTAAAAATACTATCAAGAGGAAAAGGAAAACTCAAAGGTAAACTTCCTATCATTTGTTTTTCATGTAACAAACTTGGTCATATTGCTACAAGAGGTCCTGATAAGAATGACAAAGATGAAAGAAGGGACAACAAGTACAAAGACAGAAAGGATGATTGAGACTTCAGAAAGTATAAATATTACAAAGACAAAGGTAAGAAATCTTTTTATATAGATGAAGAAGCTTCTAACAGTGAATCTGAAAATACTAATGAAAATGATATAGAGGTTTTGTATGTTTCTATGAAATATGATTCTGATAATGATGAAAAAACTGCACTAATTTCTTATATGAGTAAAGGTGACAGTTGGATCATTGATAGTTATTGTTCACATCATATGACTGGTGATAAAGATAAATTTGGGTATGTGCAAGATCATGAGGGACCAAACTATGCCCTTAAGTGGCAATGAAAAATCAGAAAATTAGGGTTAGTAAACTTGACGTGAAAATTTGAACTAGCTATCAACCTAATATCAAAAACTTGTAAGAATAGAATCTGTAGAAAATTGAATGTAGTTTCTAAAATACTAGGCCTTTTCTGAAAATAAGTTAATATGATTGGTGAAAAGTATAGATTTCAATGCAGTAGTACAAAAAATTTAGGAAAAAAAAAAGAAGTAGGTGTAGGTCTGACCACCTTAATCATAATCAAATGATAATGTTTTTTTATAAGATTTTATATATAATTAGTAGACTCCTTCTCGGATGTGATGCATATTTTTGTATAATTTTATTATAAAAAAATGATTAATTATGAATTATCTGCTACAACATTTTTAGAATAAAAAAACTCCCGTGTCTGAACACCTTAACTCATTGAAAATTTTACCAAATTCAAAAAAATAATTTTTTTTCTTATAGTAGGGAAAGCATAGAATGTGACACATTTTTTGGATTTCAAAAATGTTATACCGTCTGAAAGTTATAGCCATTTTTCAATTAGTATATAAATCAGCACTTTAGAGGTAACTCAATTGGAAAATAACTAATAATTACTTACCGAATTCAAAATTTGACAGGAATTATATCGATAGAAAGTTGATAATCTCCTTAAGATACCCTTTTTGTTTTATCAAATTTGGGTCAAAAAAAAGTCATCAGCTACATGGTCAAAGTCTGGAACTCAGAGAAACCGGGGAAAAACATGTTTTTGAGAGATTTGAAGAGTTGACTAGGTAGGTATGGTGCACAAAGCAATACCGAGCCTAATCAGGTACCCGATATTTTTGGGTACCCAAAAAAGCCGGTAGAATTTTGAATTTTGATGTTTCCCTCCCCTTTCTCCCTCTTACCCTCCCATTTCTCCATACTTCATATGATATTAGATTATATATTATATATATTAAATATTATATAATATCTATTATATATTAAATTATATATTAGATTATATATTATATATTAAATATTATATTAGATTATATATTATTAAATATTATATAATATATATTAATATTAAATATTACATTATATATCATATATTATATATTATTTTATACATATTATATATTAATATGTATTTTACAATATATATATATATATATATATATATAGATATTATGGTTAGTGGTTGAATGTTGAATATTATGTTACTAAAATGTAAAGGAGTAAAATTGTGGTTTAAGGAGAGGGTTTGAATTGTTAATCATTATTTGTGTTGATTGTATATTGCAATTGTGATTGTGGTTAAGGGAAAATAAGATGCTCCTTTCTTTCATCCTCAAATTTACACAAATAGGAGATCCAACTTTGATCAACACCAAAGGGTTAATACACAAATGAATCCAATATTTGGAAAGAGACCAAGAAAGGGGATCTTAAATTCTGTAAATTGATTGATTAATATGACTAATGATAGTAATTGAAAAGAATAGGAGAAAGTACCAACCTTATAAAGTGGCAGATCAAAGATTGATGTTTTCTGAGATCTGTAGACTATTTCTGGAGATGTTGATAGTTGATACCGAACCAGAATAGAGAGATGGACAAAACCCAGAAATATTTTTCTGTTCCAATGTCATCTTATGAAAAAGGTCGACCGTATACCACTTTTTCCAACTCGATCTGCTCAACTCCAAAAGTGTCCCTGTTCACACAGTCTGAAAGAAATCTGAAAAGGGTATCCAGATCTAGCCTCAGATTTACAGTCCCAAACCTATACCTGCAAGAAAAAAAAAATTTTGTTGGGGGGAAGGGGTTTGCCTTGGTCAAACCCCGATTTAGGAATTAACCTTGAAATCAATAAAGTATGGAAAGCTAACAAGTAGTAGAATTGAATCTGATAGTGAAGCTATGATATTGAATAGATATGCAATTGTAATTCAAATGAAGAAAGTATGTAAATATGAAAGTATGGAATTTAGAAACCATAAACCTCCATGATTGTATGCTTGGAATCCACCTTGAAAGAGTTTTGAGTATACACAAAGGATCTTGAAGGAAGATCACACCATCATGATGGCTAGATCTAGGGCTTGAATGATGAATCTTGAATGCTTGAACCAAATCCCTTCAAAGGCTTGAAAGCTTGAGTCCTTGATCTTCAATGGAGAGCTTGAATGCTTGAGAGGAAGACTTGACCACCTTGAGAGCTTGAGAACATGTAGAACAAAGGTTGCTTGAACAAAATCTTGATCACCTCTTATCACTTAGTTGATAGTTGATAATGCTTAGAGAAAAATGAGAGAGAAGGCTTCCTTTTATATGA
>MU227805.1:557018-605471 GCA_018584345.1 Thuja plicata
GTCATGGGGTCTTCCTTGGGATCCTAATACTTGATAAGGCATACTAGGACCCCTAGAAAGACCCCATGACCCCTTTTGACCCATTTAAATGTTTAAATGTGTCCTAAGGGGTCCTATGACCCCTTAGGATAGACTTGACTGTTCAAATGTGTCAAAAGGGGTCATGGGGTGTTCCTAGGAGTCCTAATGCGTGATAAGGCATACTAGGACCCACAAAAATGCCCCATGACCCCTTTTTACCTATTTGAATGTTCAAATATGTCTTAGGACACACTTGACCATTCAAATGGGTCAAAAGGGTTAGTGGGGTCTTTCTACGGGTCCTAATGCGTGATAAGGCATACTAGGACCCCTAGGAAGACCCCATGACCCCTTTTGACCCATTTGAATGTTGAAATGTGTCCTAAGGGGTCCTACGACCCCTTAGAACACACTTGAGCATTCAAATGTGTCAAAAGGGGACAAAATCCGCTCATGTCATACAAAATATAATCACATTTAGTATACAATAAATGTTCAAGTCTGTGATAGATGAGCAATGAACATTATCTTCCCAATACAAAGGATAAATTTTAAGGAAGGGTAAACCTTTTTCATTAAGAATGGTGTTTAATGTAGGGTTTAAGGACATGTGATATGCTATCTGTGCTTGTTCCACACCCATCTATTGTTAGTACACAAGTCTAAACTTACTGCATCACAGTCTTTAATTGTCGCAGGGACATGCCTCCACGCACAAGAAAGCATCATTAGGCTCTATGACAATGGATAAAAATGCAATAATTTGCACCTCATTCCCTACATTCTTTCACCATGCCATATGCCTAGCCCATACACTATACAAAACCATTCTCATGTATTCACACCTTGTTATAGCAGGATGGATGGATGGATGCTTCCCAATAGAGAAATTATTGGAGATATATAATTAACAATTGTAGGTCTTGAAAGAAGGGTTGTGTCTCTTCCATCGAAAATAGATTCATTTTTGCAAAGCTTTTAGAAAAATTAAAATTTTAGCAAGCAATTTTAAATTATAAGACCTATAATTAGTGAGATTTGAAATTGAAAACCATATCAGAGGGTGTTGTGGAGGAGGAACAAATTCTTCTGCCCATGGATTCAAACTGGCAGTCATGGCTACCAACAATTGTTTTGCCTGCAATCCTCAAAACACACCACTCTACAATGGCAAATTCATACTGGAAAAAAAATAAAAGAACGAAGAACCTAATTCTGAAAGCTTTGGCAGAAACAAAAGGGTTCCAAGTGCCCTGATCGACAGTGCTACTATTTTCTTGTCATGTCCTAAAAAAATAATGTTTCATCGAATGTTTAATTTAATAAATTTTATTGAGACATGTTGTACAATGAAAGCAAGAATAAAAATATATCCTTTTATTATCTAAAGAATTAGTAATGAAAAAACATAATTAAATTTAGGGTTTTAACGTTTTCACAATGAAAATGTTGAACACAGCGGTGGGCAGCAAAATATATTATTACTAATGTCGAATATGCAAAAATGGGGAAAATAGCTTGTAGGTTTTGATTTATGCCACAGGTTTTGGGTACCCAATTTTTTCCCAATACAAAGGATAAATTTTAAGGAAGGGTAAACCTTTTGCATTAAGAATGGTGTTTAATGTAGGGTTTAAGGACATGTGATCTACTATCTATGCTTGTTCCACACCCATCTATCGTTACTACACAAGTCTAAACTTACTGCATCGTAGTCTTTAATTATTGCAGGGACATGCCTCCACGCACAAGAAAGCAACATTAGGCTCTACAACAATGGTTAAAAATGCAATAATTTGCACCTCGTTCCCCGCATTCTTTCACCATGCCATATGCCCACCCCATACACTATACAAAACCATTTTCATGTATTCACACCTTGTTATAGCAGGATGGATGGATGGATGCTTCCCAACAGAGAAATTATTGGAGATATATAGTTAACAATTACAGGTCTTGAGAGAAGGGCTATGTCTCTTCCATCGAAAACTGATTCATTTATGCAAAGCTTTTAGAAAAATTAAAATTTTAGCAAGCAATTTGAAATTATAAGACCTATAATTAGTGAGATTTGAAATTGAAAACCAAATCAGAGGGTATTGTGGAGGAGGAACAAATTTTTTTTCCCATGGATTCAAACTGGTAGTCATGGCTACCAACAATTGTTTTGCCTGCAATAATCAAAACACACCACTCTGTGATGGCAATTTTAGAGAGTATTGTGGAGGAGGAACAAATTCTTCTACCCTTGGATTCAAACTAGCAGTCATGGCTACCAACAATTGTTTTGCCTGCAATCCTCAAAACACACCACTCTACGATGGCAAATTCAGAGGGTATTGTAGAGGACGAACAAATTCTTCTTCCCATGGATTCAAACTGGCAGTCATGGCTACCAACAATTTTTTTTCCTTCAATCCTCAAAACACACCACTCTGTGATGGAAGATTTAGAGGGTATTGTGGAGGAGGAACAAATTCTTCTGCCTGTGGATTCAAACTGGCAGTCATGGCTACCAACAATTGTTTTGTCTGTAATCCTCAAAACACACCACTCTGTGATGAAAAATTTGTATTGGAAAAAAAATAAAAGAATGAAGAACCTAATTCTGAAAGCTTTGGCAAAAACAAAAGGGTTCCAAGTGCCCTACTCGGTAGTGCTGCTGTTTTCTTGTCAAGTCCTGAAAAAATAATGTTTCATCGAATGTTTAATTTAATTAATTTTATTGAGATGTGTTGTACAATGAAAGCAAGATTAACAATAAATCCTTTTATTATCTAAATTATTAGTAATGAAAAAACATAATTAAATTTAGGGTTTTAATGTTTTCACAATGAAAATGTTGAATGCAACTGCGGGCAGCAAAAATGAGGAAAACAACTTGCAGGTTTTGATTTATGTCGCAGGTTTCGGGTACCCAAAAATATTGGGTAACTGATTAGGCTTGTGCTTTGGTGTGAGGTTTGCCCAGGTGTACTGACACCCAGGCCTACTAAAAAGTCAACAAGAGCTTTCATGCGCTTTTGGACAAGTGAAAAGTGGATTTTTTTCACATTGCCACTTTTTGGCCCCTCATGATCTTGCACATACCCATTTGAAACCTTAGATCAGTGTAAAGGTGGTTATGTTAAATTTGGTAATGATGCACCATGTCTTGTTAAAGAGAAATGATCAATTAACTTGACTGACAAGATCAGATGTGACAATGTATATTGGGTTGATGATCTTAATTATAATTTATTGAGTGTTGCACAACTGAATACATCTGGTTACAGAGTTGAATTCCATCAGAAGAAGGAAAAGATCTAGGATGCCACTGGAGAATTAGTTGGAAGTGGTGAGAAAAAAAAAGGTAACTTGTTTACACAATATAATGATGTTTGGTAATGGCATAAAAGGTTGTGTCATGTAAACTTTGATAACTTGGTATAAGCATAAGTAAATTGAAAAAGGTTAGAGGGCTGCCTAAGTTGAAGAAACTTGAAAATGCAATGTGTAAGCAATGTGAATTAGGAAAAATGACTAAATCTACTTTCAAAAGAAAGACTCGTACTTTAGATGGAATTCTAGAATTGGTTCATACTGACCTTTTTGGTGCCATTGGTGAGAAAAGTTACCGTGGAGATAGATACTTTATTATCTTTGTAGATGATTAATCAAGAATGATGACTATTATGTTTCTTAAAGAAAAATTTGATGCATTCCAGTTATTTAAGTGGTACTTGGAAAAAGTTGAAAAGGAGACAGGTAAAAGCCTGAAATGTTTAAGATCTGACAGAGGAGGTGAGTTTGTTTCTAATGAGATTAATAGGTTCTGCAATGAATGAGGGATAAAAAGATAGATGTCCTCACCTAGGACACCACCATAGAATGGTATTACTAAGAGAAGAAATAGATCTATCATGGACTATTCTAGAACACTCATGATGGAGAAAAATGTTGCACAAAAATATTGGAGAGAAGCTATAAGTATAGCAGTCTATACCTTGAACAGAGTACACATCAAGAAAGGTACTAATGCTACACCTTATGAGCTATGGTATAGGTGTGCACCTAATGTAAAATACTTCAAAGTTTTTGGAAGAAAATGTTTCATACTGAAGGATAACAGAAATGGAAAACTTGATGCTAAAGGTGAAGAAGGAATATTTCTTGATTATTCAACTAAAAGCAAAGCATACAAGTGTTTGAATTCTAACACTAACAAAATTGTGGAAAGTGCTCATGTTAGAATTGATGAATATGAAAAAAGAAATGAAGTTGAAAGCACACAGGAACCTGAAAGTTACAAATCATTCGTATATGTGGATGAGGAATATTCTAGTGAATTACTTGAACCTAAGAAAGAGGATGCCAAGCAACAGCTAGCACCTTCCAAGTCACAGACTGAAGCTACCAGGAAATAAGAGGTAATTGTTGAGCTATTTGATGGAGATGTCGAGTCACAGAATCTACCTGAATTGGCCATGAATGATCAACCTGAAGAAAAAAAATAACCTACTCTAGAAAAATATGTAAGGAGGCACCATAAACCTAATCAAATCATAGGATCAAAGAATTCTACAGTTATGACAAGAAGTAAGTTGAGAGACAGTACATGGTTGTAATGTGATTTTGAGCCTAAAATGGTAAAAGATGCCTTAGAAAATGAAGATTGGATACAAGCCATGAATGAAGAAATTGAACAGATTGAGAAGAATAAGACTTGGACACTTGGACCTAGGCCGAATGACAAAAATGTAATTGGTATAAGTGGGTATTCAGAAATAAGATAAATGAACATGGAGAGGTAACAAGAAACAAAGATACACTGGTATGAAAATATTATGCACAAGAGGAAGGAGTTGATTATGGAGAAACATTCGCACTAGTTGCAAGATTGGAAGGAGTAAGAACATTACTTGAATATGCATCCTACAAAGGTTTTCAATTCTATCAAATGGATGTAGTGTCGGCATTTCTAAATGGGATATTAGAAGAAGAATTTTACATTGAACAAGTTGATGGATTTGTTGGCCCAAGAAAGAAGAACATGGTTTGTAGATTACACAAAGCACTATATGGACTGAAGCAAGCACCAAGAGCATGGTATGAGAGAATGCACAATTATCTGATAAAGATTGGATTTGCAAGAACCAATGACAACAACAATATGTATTTGAAGATAAAGCAATGTAAAGGTACTTTATTGGCTGAAATTTTTGTTGATGACATTATATTTAGTGCACAAGATGTGTTATGCCAAGCATTTGCAAAGGAGATGTAAACTGAATTTGAGATGTCTATGTTTGGTGAGATTAAATTTTTTGTTGGCTTACAAATATATCAGATGAAGAATGGTATCTATATTACTCAATCAAAATATGTCAAGGATATACTAAAAAATTTTAGAATGGAAGATTCAAAACCAGTGAGTACACCCATGGCTACTGGATAGAAGTTAACAAAAAATGATGATACAAAAGAAGTGAGTCAAACCCTTTACAGATCAATGATTGGAAAGCTGCAATATGTTGTGCATAGTAGACCTGATATTGCACTGGCTGTTGGTATTGTTGCGAGATTTTCTGCCAATCCCAAGGAAACACACATGATGGAGGTAAAAAGAATTATAAGATATTTGAAAGGCACAGATGACTATGGTCTATATTACAAAAAGAATGATAAGTTTGAAATCAGAGTCTATACTGATTCTGATTGGGATGGAAATGTGGATGACGGGAAAAGCACCACATGAGGAGCATTTCTTTTAGGAAAAATATTAGTTTCATGGACAAGCAAGAAACATAATTGCACCTCACAATCTACAGCTGAAGTCGAGTATGTAGCAGCAACAGTTAATTATTTTAATATTATGTGGTTGAAGATACTACTAAAAGGTATGAAAGAAGAGATCACAGAACTAGTTGTTGTATATTGTGATAACATGAGTGCCATTAATATTTCAAAGAACCCTGTGATTCACTCTAAAACAAAGCATATAGCTATCAAGTATCATTACTTGAGGGAGCTAGTTTAGAAGAAGGATGTGAGACTAAAATATATGAATACTAAGGAGTAGTTAGTAGACATATTTACAAAGGCACTACCCAAGGATGTTCATGAATATCTACGAGGTAAATTAGGGGTGATTCCCCTAACTTAGGCTAATTAGTTCAAAATGATACTGTTGCATCAAATGTTATATTCAGAATATTTTTCACATTGATGCACAGGCAGTCACACTTTAGGATGCTACCTCAAGTTGTGAAAAAAATACAAGGATAAACAAAAAAAAGGATCAATCATAAGCTAGATGACAGGAACAACATGATATAGAGTTTAGAATAGAAGAATTTGCATGATGAATATGTCAATGTCTTTGGCATTATTGTCAAAGAGGGAGAAGTTTACTGAAAGAGGGAGATGTTTATTATACTTAGAGATAAAGGGAGAGTTTACTCAAAGAGGGAGTCTACAGATGAACATGAATAGACACTGAAAGGTTTGAGTTTGATTATAGACATAGAAGGAAAAAATTTTACAAGAGGAGAATCAAAATGAAGCTAAACACATTAATGAAGATTTGTTCATATCAAGGAACACAGGAAGACTTTTTGGATTGTATGGTAACTATGGTTGGAAAATTTCTGTTTTATTGTTTAGTACTGCCATTAATTCCAAAGAGGGAGATTGTTGGAAAAATACAATGTAAATAATTGTTGTTTTTTCATTAATGTCAAACCTTAACTGGTGAGACTATTACTATCTATTTGAGTACCATATCTATTGATTGATGTAGGATATTTAACAAGAAGACCAAGTGGAATGGTTGAGTTATGGGAAATCACAAGGGTAATTGATCAGTTGGCACATTGGCAAAGTAATGTGTTTCTTATCACTTGATGACAGTTTACTAAGAACATTTTATGTCGAGCAAAGTTTGTGATGACCGAGTGCCAGTAAATTTCTAAAGAAACTAGTGATGACTGAGCGGAAGAACACAATGTTGGTCGACCAACAGTATTTTGGTAATTGTTGAGATTTGAGATCTCTTACTGACATAATTGATTTTTTTGGGATATGTAAAGTTATTTAAGAATAATAAAAATTGGTCCACTCTATTTAAATGCACGGGTAACCATAATTAATGCATGGATCAAAGATTTAATTAGTGATTTCTTTGGAGAAGAAAATTAAATGTAAAGATGGAAAGATCCATTTGATATGACCTAACCTAAGATTTGTGATCTTAATTAAGAAGAAAAAGATTTATCTGACCTAGATGAAGAGGTATATGATAACCTCAAGGATTTATTCATTAAAAAAAAGTAAGAAGTGTATGCAAGAGGATTGCATAGTTAATTGGCTGATTGGCATGATCTAGCAAAGAAGGCTGAATAGAGAAGTAGAGAGCTGTGAGAATGATTGCTTGATGAATTTCCAAGAAGATCTAAAGATTGAAATGAGAATGGAGGCCACTCAGTTAATTAGCATTAGAGCTGAATTGGATCTAGATTTGCAAAGTAAGTTGTATGTATTAGATCACACCTGTTGATTACTTTCTAACCATTGTATCAGTCAAAATCCTTTAACCAGGTTGACCTAACAGTCATTGTATAAATCCTTTGAGAAAGGTGACATTTTGCTGGAATGTTCTAATTCCTCTAACAAGGTGATTAAATCCTTTAACCAGGTCACATTTAGCAATGCATTTTGTAACCTTTAACAGGGTTGTCTCCTAACAGAGCTCACTTCAGAAGAGTGAAAACTTGATAGCATATTATTGGTGGTTTTTCCCAAATTGGGTTTCCACGTTAAATACTGGTTTCAACTTGTGTGAATGTTTATGTTGTGTTTTACTATTAATTTTCTACAAGCTGATTACATTTGAACAATAAAACTGCATATGTATGTTGTTGATTTATGTTATTGCTACCGAGCAGAGCTGAGTTGTTCAAAGTGGTATAAATTTTAATTTGGTACATCTAGACCCAAGGATAACTTATTCACACCCCNCCCCCCCCCCCCCCCCCCCCGCCCTCTTAGTTATTCTAATTCATTCCAACAAAAACTGATGAAAAATCCCATCAAAACTTCCTTCATACATAAAGACCTACAATATAGTATTCTAGATTCTTCTAGGAATATATAAACTCACTTAGAGTTTATATAAATTCTTCCTACAAACAAATAGGCTATTAAAATCCTTTACTTCTCCAAAATTTCTTATACAAAAAAATTATGGGCACTTCTCTACAAAAAATAGGCATGTGTTGCAATTGTAATACCCAATATTAATATAACCAAGGTCACATGTTCAAGTCTTCTCTTTGCATATGAATTTAACTTTTTAAAAAGATATAATTTAAATACATTTCATCCATATTCAAACACTACTACAAGTGTGGTTATCATTGCACCAAAAGATTAACATGTCAATGCTCGATCTAACTACTAGACTTATAGAATCCAGAAGAGGCGGTTAGTCCCTTGTCATGAATCCTGAGGGGAGCACCAACCATTTTGCCAATAATCTCCCCCTTAGTGTTACCCGAGGGCATTCAAACCTCTATCCAAGCTCTGATAACACTTGTTACAAGTGTAGTTGTCATTGCACCAAAAGATCAGGTTGTCAATACCTGATACAACCACTAGAATTATAGAGTCCACATGAGGAGGTTAGTCCCTTGTCATGACTCCTCAGGGGAGCGCTAACAATTTTTATAGCAAACACATCTACATGTTTGGTGCAACGGATAGCGTTTATCCTCATAATTATGAGGTCACTAGTTCAAATCCGCATGTGAGCATCCTTTATTGAATTTTTCCTTCAACATTGGGTGACACAATAAATATAAAGTTCTCTCATTTAATTTGAGTTTCCACATGCGTGGTGCATTGCTTAATGTATTTAGTTGGTCTGAGGTAGGTTATGGGATCAAATCCCACCCAATTAACTTTTCATTAAATGCAAATTTATTCTCATCTTTGAATTTAAATGAGCTCATATGCATGCATGTGAAAGCATGTTGAGTAATGGTGAAAATAGTAAATTACCTTTAGTAGGTTGTGGGTTCAAAACCCACTTGCCATATTTTTAAATTGAATCACTAGTTTGTCCACATGTCATTATTTTACAATGCCATTTGTCATCTACATCATGCCACATGTCCACATGTGAGTGTACAACATGTGAATGCACCTTTGTGATGCCTTCAACTTCTGAAAGCCATAACTTTTGCATACGATGTCTATTTGAGCACATTCAAAATGCATTAGAAATATATTATCGAGCTCTATACTATGAAGTACTTTTAATCTATATTTGAAATGATTATTTTTGTCACTGGTATAAACTTAGATCAATTATGGAGAATCCTACTAGATCAACATGTGTACCTAATATGATATTGTTTCCAAAAAACCATAATACATCTCATTTTTATATTGCATTTTCTCATAATCATTCCATCTCTTACACAATACTCCCTAAGTTACACTTAAGGGGGTTGTTGGTGCATGCATTACTATAATGCATTTTTAATTAGTTAAAATCAATTAGTTATACTAGTTATGCGTAAGTGCACAAAGATAGGGGACCAAAAAGGGGGTATAAAATGCCACTTTTCTTCTAAAATCAGAAAACTCAGAACTTCAATGAGAAATTGAGGATAGTTACACTGAAAAATTTAAATTGTGACAAAAACAAGAGTTGTTCTACTCTGAATCTAGTTTCTAAACTACTAATTTTTTTTAGAAATGGTGGAGATTAAGGCCCTCAAAAAGGGGGGAGAAAAAAAATTGGTCCTATTTTTTTGTGAAAAAACATAACATAGCATCTGGTATGGTCCCCCTAAAATGTTAGCTTTTTTTTAAAAAAAAATTATTCGCTTTGGTGAGAAATTAGCTAACACAACCTAGTTTATCACATATTTTTCTACAAATTGTTCGATGAAAGTGTGATTTTTTACCATTTTCTGAACTGGACACATCCTGAAAACATGAAATTTCTGTGTTCTCTCCCTAGAAATCAGTTAAAACTAATTGAAAATCAAAACTTTTTTTTTTTTAAAGTGTGTATAATGGAGCCTAGTTTCCGAAAATGTATTTTTTTTTCAAAATTCGATGAACTAGCGAAAATATAAGCCCAAATGAAAACATGTTGGTTTTTGACAAAAAATGGACATACATAGAAAATAAATTAGAGATGAAAATCTTAACATAATGAGAATTCAAAATAAATTGCATTATTAGATAACTATCAGAGAGATCTACAGTATCATGCGGCCTGATTTTATCATTATTGAACCACGTGAAAACCTGACTGGGAGCACACAAGAAAAAATGTTATTTTTTCTAGGTGTGCTCAAAAACACGTCTTAGACCTGTTTGAATCCTCCAATCCTTAGGCTTGGTAAACTTCAATGTCCTTCAAAGGGCGTATTCCCTATAGTGCGTATGACCTATAAGCACTATAGGGCATACACCCCATAGGGCATACACACTATAAGGCGTATGCCCTATATTAGACACACAAAATGACAAAAAGAGAGAGAGAGAGAGAGAGAGAGAGAGAGAGAGAGAGAGAGAGAGAGAGAGATGGCTACCCAAACTTTATATAAAACCTAATAGGGCGTATGTCCTATAGGGCGCATGCCCTATGGTTTAAATTGCCTAATCCTTAGGGTCGGGCGGGCTATAGGGTGTGTGCTCTATGGCTTAAGAAATCCAAGCCATAGGGCTTGCGCCCTATAGCCCGCATGCCCTATGTGTGTATGGGGGACCAAAAAGGTATTTGGCACCTTTTTGGTCCCCCATATTGGTGCATATACCCTTATTGGTAAAATGGATTCTTTTTTTTCTTGTCATTTTCTATTTATAGTAGATTTTTCTTTTGTATCTGTTAGGTTATTGGGTGTGCAAACAAAAACAAGATTAGAAACTAGATAAAATTAAAATTTCTCTCATAAATAAGTATGAATTTGACATGAGTGGCTTAAATGGGGAGGTGAGAGAGTCTCTGGACAATCGCCAATTGGATTTTGGGCTTTCTCTTAACTTGAAATCTACCCATAGATAAATATAGTAGATAACTTCTACTGGGATCTTTGTGTTGATGTGGTATTTAAGTAGAAGCGAAAAATATTTGAATGGTTTATATTTTATCAAAAAACATACATATATAGAAATATTCCAGAAATCTATTCAAAGCTACCACATGCACAAAGATATCACACAATCTAGTTCAAATTAGTTTTTTCATCAATATACTGAATAGATAGGATGAGAAACAATTGATTGAGCATTTTAGAGTTGATTTATTAGTAAAAAAATGATGACTAAAGGAAATGATTAAATAAATAATTATAAACATAATGGTCAAAACACAATACTATAATAAAGAAATGAGTAATAAATGGTAACAATGATATATATCATCTGTTAAGGGATAAATATTAAAATATATCACTCATTATATTGAACCATTATAAGGTAATAAATGATAGGTATTTGTTGGTTGGCTTGGTTTTAATTGTCATGAGTAAATATGATTGGATTAACTAAAAATTATATTAATTATTTTCAAGCATCAAAAAGTAAGATAGTTCTCACTCACCTAAGTGATAATATGACAAAAAATTATAACAATTTTAATTATCTACCATCGCCACTTACACACAAATGTCAAATAATTAAATTTATTTTAATTACTAGTAAGGTGGATTAAAAAGGGTATAATCTTTTCTATATTATTTATAACTAAATACCATATTATAATACTATACCATTAGGTAAATTAAAAATGTTTTGAGATGACTCTTTCTCAAGGAGTGGATAAAAGTAGTGCTTTTGGAGTTTTTCATTTTATGTTACATCCAAATTTAAGTAGGTCATGGGAGATAAATATAAATGAAATCTCATTAGGTATAAGTAAAATTATGTATTGAACAACATACTAAACTTTACTTACAGGTGGCCAAGGGTAACCTAGGGTTGACTAGGTGTGCAAGGGTGACTAGGGAGGAGAATGTCAAGTTTATTATGTTGGTGGTACTCTCCTTGGGTAACCAGATCAATCATTTATTCAAAGACATTAGAACATATTAAGTGCTTTCTCTTGTTCATTGGCTTAATTTAAAAAAATAATTGGTAGAAGATGATTCAAACAATATTATAATATACCTTATAGGGAAAAAAATACCTTTATGGATCCTTAAAAATTGTATAAGTTCTTCTAAGGGGATTATTGCTTCCTTAGAAAAATAATAAATATCACCTTCCTGTAGGGAAGAAAATTTGGTGGATGATTTCTTTACTAACCATGACATTTTAGTGAAGGAAAATATCATATAGCATGAAGAATATAGCTTGGAGGCTCACATTAGAGCCTTGTTAAGTTATGATATAACTTATGGAAAGGAAGTTAATATCCATATTAATCAACAATTTCGTATGAATGCTAATTAGTGTAGAGTGATCAATTTTGTACATCCCTTTCGTGCTAGCGAACTCAAGGAAGATTTTAAAATTGGGTGCTCACATGCTTTGTAGTTATTTTATTGCTTCTCTGGATTTTCACTCTACATATTTTACCTATTTCGTATTGCTTTGCTAATTTGGAGATGGGAGGTGACAGATGGTGTGTGGAGACAATTAACTCTGATTGGTTTAAAGGGAATGCCACCATTTGGAGGCTTTTAGTCATGGGTAGTCTCAATCCCTATATAGATAAATTACAGTAATGAGACCCAAAAGTGACTAAAGTCCTTCCCAAGAGTTGGAAGGATGAAAATATTGTGTTGTTTTTCTAAAAGGTATTTGTGGAAGAGAACCTTAATGTAGAAATTATTGGGCTATCAAAATTTGGCATCAATTTTTATATTGATAGGAAATTCTCTAATGATGAGGTTAAGAAAAATTCAAATATTGAAGAGGAGTAGGAAGAATTGGTGAAGGTCTCTAAGAGAAGTTTCGATACCTCATAGATTGAGCTAGTCTACAAAAAGCACTAAAGGTTGTTATGGAGCATTTACTCTAGATGAAATATTTACTAAATCTTTCAAATACCATTTTCCCCTCTTGAGTCATTTTTGGCACCTGGATAGGGTCTCTATTCCCTTCTGCTTATTTTCCTCTCTAAAATCTAGTATCAAAGAACATAGGAAGATTCCTTCTAAAAATATATTTCTTCATGAGGGTCTTTTACTTCTGACTTATGAACACTTCAAAGCTATGCCTCCTAGTTCATCTCCCATTAATGTCTCAAATGGAGAAAATATTGAGACAAGTTTTACTGATAAGGAGGATGATTGAGAAATAGAGTTGGCAGATGAGTAGTATATTACTCCTAAGAAGGTAAAAAGAATGAAACCCCATGTCCCTCCTCAGCTAGTAAAGGAAATATTAATGCTTCAGAGAAAACCTGTGTCTCTGAGACTAGTAGAAGAAAGTCTTAAGGGTAAGAGGATTGTGATCCCTCAACTTAATGATAAAGGTAAATCTCCAGCGTTGGAAACCCCCTCGTTGGTTTGGCTAAGAAGGTCTCTTCCATCTCGCCTACTTGTAATGAATCATATACTTCATATCCTACGAATGATAGGGAATAAAGAACTTTATTTCCCATGTATTTAAAGGTGAACTCTCACTTTTTCAAACTAGACTAGGAGTTCCCTAATGTTATACTAGATATTACAAGGAATGATGTGGTTGCTTCTTATTAAGTGGAATTTCCATGAGATTAAGGAATTAAAGCTGAAGTAAAGGGAAATGAGTAGTAAGCTTGAGGTTATAAAAAATAGTGGTGTCAAATAGGGATGTAAGGAGTAGGAGCTTTTGACAGAGGAGGAAAAGAAATGTACTGCAACCTTCTTAGCAAAGACTTTGGAGGCTATTACAAGGCTCAAGAAGGATTATGAGAGAAATGTAAATGGTTTTGATAATAAATAAAATAAAATAAAGGATTCTTTGCAGGCTATTATGAACACCAATCACAAAGTTATCAAACTAACTGCCAATACCATGAACACCATGGTGGGGATTATGGAGAATGCCCATCAGGAAAAATGAAATTGTGGGTCTGCAAACAGACAAGTATAAGGGAAAGGAAGATTCTACTGGGCCAAGTAAGACAAAAGTGGTCAATAAACTGAAGTCTATGGCTTAGTTATCTGTCTTTTGTTGTAGTTTTTTTTTATTTTATGTATTTTTTACTATCTCTTTTCTACCAGGTTTATTGTTCCTTCTTTTTGGGAAGCTATAGATCTTGGTTTGTTTTATTTAATGTTCTATCTGATTAAGACCTTCTATTTAAAAGGGCATCATGTTCCCTCAAAACCTATTTTTACCTTAATAACAAACATAATAGGCTTACCAATAACTTTGAAATTTTCATTCAAAAGTTTTTATTAGATTATAGTGAATACTAGTTAAGTGGATTATTTCTCATACTAAATCTTTTTTTTGAAAGAATATTAATTTTTCTATTGAATTTATGCATGATACTAGAAAATCACATAAAGCTGTATAATAAATACTAGTTAAGAATATTAATTACAATAGCTAATTCTTTATTTGAAAAAATAAATCTTCTTATAGCTTTCTCCTATGAGCTTGGAACAACTATAATATTAATTTATTTCCAAATCATAGGTCCATCCATGTGTCCATTGTTGGCCAAAATGTTTATTGAGAGCATTATTTTATTTTTGATAATTATATAATGTTTGATCAATGGGAATGACCAACAAATGGGTCAAGGGGGAAAAATATATGATATAAATAGTGTTGACGAATTGAGTCTCTTGGTACAAATTTATTTTTCACTATTAAATGGCATAAATTGAATATGCTAAATATTTTCAAAATATCACACAAAAATAGCGACTTATAAAAATCAATTAATCCTAAACTTACATTGTGCTATTTAATAAATTATTGATATTTATTTTTTTAGGTGTTGGCAACACTGGTCTTTCAAATGAAACTCTCACTCCATAATTTTCTATGGGTTGTTTAATTGTATATTGACGAATATTTGATATAATATATTGATCACATTACACCTCTTGAATGAGAAAAAAGAAAACAATTTTAAATGAATGGGAATTTACAAACCTTCTAAAGTGGAATCAATAATTCAAATATATTTTGTAAAAAATAGAGAAGAAAGCATAATAATATTCAGGAGCATCCATAGATTTTCGCAAGAGTCAAACTTTCCTATGATTAAACAAGTAATAGAACTTTAAAATATTTTGGTCCACATTGTGCAAAGAAAATTAATATGTGAAACATTGAGAGAAAAACACAAGCCCTCAATTTGTTGTGTGAAATGGAATTAGTAGATTGAATTTTCTTTATAAATTTGTGCAAAGAATATCTTAACAATATTGTATCGCTTCTTTTAAAATTTTACAGTTCAAATTATATTATATAATTTAAACATTTCAAATTGATGCTAATGAGAGAAGTTGCAACCAGAATATATAACAGAAATATATACTTTTGATTATTCTAAGATCGATGTTCATGAATTTTGTCAAATGCAATGGTCACTTGCAAATAATATGTTCTTTGACAAATTGGTTACAAATAAATGAAGCAACTCTAAATGCACAGGTCTAGCATGTAAGAATAATCTATAAATTGTATTGTGCAAAACAAATGGAATCAAAATCTTGAAAAATAGCACAACTAGAGAGTCTACAAAAATTTCCATAGAAATGAAATGTTTTGAAGATACAAAGAGTTCGAATACTTTATAGCTTAGGAGCACTAGAAAACAAAAAACAGTAGATGTCGTGTACATTTTGTAGGTTATTCACAATTGCAATGAAATTCTGTAATCTATTGTGTAGAAGCGTTACTAATTTCTCCAGATTATGTAGTGCGCATTGCGTACAAATTAATGATATTAAAGGAGGTAACAAATTGCCTACAACTCAATTAAATTAAATGAAGTAACATGAAAAAAAAACCACGAGAAGAAAAGGCTTGCGTTGCTCTACATATACCCCACCCACCATACCAAAAACGACCAACATTCAACCATATTGGAACAAAAATAGAGATGATCAGATTGTGGTTAAGAAAAACATGTGGAGGAAAATAAGCAAATAAACAAATTATCTTGGTCCAGATAACACGCACACCTCAGATGAGAAGGGAGACTGCTGATAAGAAACAACTGTTGATTCTGCTAAGGCGCACGGAACATCATTGAACGCGTCAATTAAACCCTCCAGCCCCTTCACCACAATGGACATCGCTGGTCGCCTCGTAAAATTCTCCTGTACACACCACATTCCCACTTTCAACAGTTTAACTGCCTCCTCTTTTACGCCAAGTGTTTTCTCATTTTCAAGTCCCGGATAGACCAAATCCATTAACCTTCCA
This sequence comes from Thuja plicata, assembly GCA_018584345.1. NCBI lineage: Eukaryota > Viridiplantae > Streptophyta > Pinopsida > Cupressales > Cupressaceae > Thuja > Thuja plicata. Next base: position 573,417 of record MU227805.1, read on the forward strand.
TCCTCCGCTTTCACTTGTAACATTCGAATTAAGCCTTCCTCTGAAAGCTCCTTGCTTCGTTTTCCACTAACAATTTCTATCACCATAACGCCAAAGCTAAATATATCTGCCTTCTCTGTGAAATGCATGTTCAACAACTCAGGTGCCATATAACCTGGTGTCCCTCTCAGCATGGTTATCACTTCACTTTGCTCTCTGTTAACCAGCTTTGCCAACCCAAAATCTGACACTTTGGCATTAAAATTTTGATCCAGGAGAACGTTTTGAGGCTTGATGTCGAAATGTATTATCTGTTCTCGACAATCTTCATGTAAATATTTTAATCCTCTTGCAATATTCAGAACTATTTTATATCTAGTCTTCCAGTCCAGCAAATGTTGATGGATATTGCTTGAAAATATCCACTTATCCAGAGACCCATTTGGTAGATGCTCGTATACAAGCATTCGACGGGCCTTTTCGGCACAGAATCCCTTCAGTCTTACTAAATTAAGATGATCAATTTTTCCTAAAGTTTCGATTTCTGCCCGGAATTGCCTTTTCCCTTGTTTTGCTCCCTCAAGGCGCTTCACAGCTATCTTTGAGCCATCAGCAAAAACACCTTCGTAAACTGATCCGAATCCTCCGCTTCCCAGCTTCATACTAAAGCTATTTGTAGCATCCTTTAATTCCTGGAATGTGTAACGCAGAGGTAAGCCTTCCGGCCAATCTACCCGATCGTCCTCATCATCATCTTCATCCTTTTCTTTACACTGTCTTCTATTTCGAGACTTATTTCTCCATGCCCACAATAAGATTAACAGAGCTATTGCTCCACCCACAGAAGCACAAGTGATGACGACAACTGAGGTTTTAAAACCCTTGGACCTTGACTGGATTTTAATATAAGCAGTGGAATTGTAAAACTTATCGACTGGGCTCATAATTGTCATAGAATACATATTCGACTCTAGATAGCAATAACCACTAGAAAAATTGGTCCCGTACCTGAAAAAGGCAGCTTTGCAAGAGCAGTTCTCGAGGCAGAGTGTTTTACATTCATTGCTTGACACCGAGCCTGGCGTGGAAGAATTTTCATAGAGATATGTAAAATAGGCAACGTGCTCCAGCTCCAAAAAGTGATGAGCTTGACGCCTATTAGTTTTTGAGCACAGCAGAGGAACTTGTGGGGCACATCCAGAATCGGGTTGTGTGACATCAGTCGGTTTAAATGCATTGCCATCTCTTGGACAGCTGCACTGACCGTTTCTGCAGATACCATAGTCTCCGCATGCTCCTGGAGAATGACACTCGGGCACTGATTTAGTGAACGATGGTCCAAAGTCAAGGCAAGATCTTCCTGCTGTTTCATCGACCGAGCAGGCTTTTAAAATCCCATCTGAATCCAGTTTATTGTAAAGCGTGCCTTTGGGTGTTGAAACAGTAAATGCCGGCGACCGTTTTCCTAGAGGATAATAATTGTTGGACTGATTGTCGAACTGGATATAGGATAACTCCACACCTACAGGTGCCTCGGGAAATCTGTAATACATTTTAGCCGGTGCAGAGGCTGTAAACATAGCAAAGCCATCGTGAAGCAAGGTACAATAGAAACGACCTTCGATTGTACTCTTTGGAGAAATGTTTGCAGTAAGCTTCTGTCCCACCTTCAACTTCTGCCCTCGCAGCAGGGTATCAGTGTGGTAATCAAAAGACTGCCAGATGATTTTACCAGAGGTGTTAAAGAGAACAAGATTCCCAGAATCTTGCACCGCCATCCTTTGAAAAGTTTGGGTAGAAGTATTTGTAAACCAGACAAGAGTGCCATCTGAATTCCTTAATACAAGTTCTCCAGTGGAGGTGAGGGTTAGGGCTGCGTTTTCTTGCACTATCTGATCTCTGTTTGAGGTCCACACCATTTGCATATCAACCAGCCTACCATCACTGGCATAGACAACAAAGAAAGTTGCAAATAGGTAGCCTGTTTCACAAGGGCTGCCATAGCAGAAGAATCCACATCCAAACTGCAGATTCATATCATTGTACGAGACATTGCTGCTCAGAAGGATAGGTCTGACGAGTGCATCGTTGGAAACAGAGGGTGTGAGGAAATCAAGAGAGTGGATATTGTTCATCCAAGTTCTGCCTCCATACGCAGCTGTGGGAATAATAGCAAGGCTGTCTGCAAACAGTGAACATGATATTAGCAAGAGTGGCATAAATAGCGAAATTGAAGTGAGAGAGGACGGAAAGCAATCCGTTGCCATCATTTTTCAAAGCAGCAGTTCTGTCCAAGAGAGAAAGCACAGAATAATAACATGGTGGAATGAAAGACGATTTGAATTTAGATAGCTTTACTGGCAATTACTAGGGCAGGTAGGAATTTGGTTAAACTATAACGTCAACGTCAAATCAAGAAAATCAATGTTATATTGAAGAAACGTAGATAAGACGGGAAAAGTATAACTTCATAAAGTCTTCGATAGCCGTTCGGAAAAGTACGCACTCGCCAATAAAATAAAATTGCATTCATTTCTCTGCGGTAACGTCAAGTGGATATTAGATTTTAATATCTATTTGATGTAGAATTAACGCCGTGTAAGGGCCCAAGCGAACACGTGCGAGAAAGGGAATAAGCATCTATGTTTTGTTTTGTTGTATACAAGAAGTCTAGAGTCTTCTAGCCAATCAAATGTTTTATTTACATAATTATATAAATTAATATATAATTAATTACTATTTTACTTAAATTACAAATTTGTAAATAAATGTCTAAATGTATATTATTAGTTCCTGCCACGGAAGGAATACTTATGCATTCATGCATGTTTTTTTTTGCTATTAGTTACACCAATCAAAATACTGAATTTAAAAATTGGAACAAAAAGTCTATAGTTAATATTGTTTTGCATTTTTGCATAATTTGAAAAACTCTTTTTTTTTTTCTCTTTTCCTATTGGCTTATACTCTAAACAGTCAGTGCAAAAAAAAGGAATTTCAATTTAAATAATAATATTTTTTCTATAACCATAACTTGCAATGTGACATAAAATTTTATTTTTTGGTGATAATGAGCTAGCACTATTGGACAATAACTTGTTGACACATAATATGGTGATATGTTCACATCAAAGGTGACATGAACATAAATGCTTGACAAATATGCATTGTTCTTATCTTTTTAATGGAAGGTATTAAAAGATTAAAAAAATCCTATCTACCAAAATTTATTTTGTGCTCATCTTTAATTTTTATCCCAAAAATTATCCTCATTCATTGTTGTTCCTATTAAAAGAAAAAAAAATCCCATCTACCAAAATTTGTTTTGTGCTGAGCTTTATGTTGTATCCCAAAATCTATTTTATGTTGTACATGAGCAGCAACTACGCACAGGCAGTAGATCCAAAGGAGTCCAATATCTTGTTAAGGGTGCTTCTCTAGAGAAGAATGATTCATCCGTTCAACAAATCTTATTGATCTGATATTGCTAATCCGGTTTCCAGCTTTACACCAAGAGTGCTTTTCTTATATCTGTTTTGGTTGGAAATAGAGCTTGCACCTCATCTCATCTTTTATACGGAATATCTTCCTGCACCTTCTGTGGCCCAGTGCCCACGTTCCTTCTCCTTCACAGAGATATTGAAATTTGGGACTGCGACTGGGACTGAGAGACATTATTGGATTGTGGCTTCTTTTAGATGAATTCTATCATAGCCTTATTTTGTTCTACCATTACCCAAAAAAAAGAGAGGCAAAAACTATCTTTTAGGGAGATTAATGTTTAAGAATATCATATCTTCTATTTGAGTAATTGGCCTTAGTTTCTACCAAGGAAAACCTGCAAATAAACTTTCTTAAAATAGAGTGCAATTGTGCAGGTTTTTACAATGGTGCATACTTTGTTTCTGGACCATTCTTGGAGGCAGCAAGCGCATCAGAGTCGGTCAGCTAGCCATGTGCCGCCCTCCTTACAATTTCCTTTCTTGCAGTGGATGGGTGGAGATCATTTCAATCCCTAAATCTGCTTGTGTCCCAACTAACGGTAATTGGAACAATTGTAGAGAAGCCACTAGTTGCATTTGCTTTTGTTCAGCCAAATAGTCCTTATTCTATTGCATTGGAAATGTTGCAGAAGATGATGACGTCTCAGCTTTATAGTTTGTTGCTTCATTTAAAAGTGCAGTCTTAGATCAAATTTGCTATTTTGGGGAGGCTTGTTTATTTATATATTTGTTTACCCTTTTTCATTTTTGGGTGGTTTTGGGGGATTTGAACCCTGCATTTTCCTATTGTGTAATGCCCATTTGGTTCCCTACATGTCCTATTGAAGTTGAAGCCATCTTCTATGGGTCAAAGGTAACACCATGGTAAGCTTGAGTTAACCCGGTTGACTGATGCTTGGATTTTGTGTGCTTGCCCCTATACGTCTGGTATTCTTGTGGGTTTGTGAAACGTCTTGATGGGATTTAAAATCATGACCTGTGGTTTCTTAAATGAAAGATTTTTTTCTTTAAATACCCTTTGTGGCGGTGGTGGAAACCTTCGTTGACGATTGTAAATTTGAGATTTTATTATTTGATATGAATAGATCTATGTGATTACAAATGCGAAGTCTTCCTCTTTTGCAGTTTCAAATGTTAATTTCTTAAATTTAAATACCAAAAAAAATAATGGACAAATGTTTTGTGGCATTCTTGCATTCACGTTCCTTGTCTTTGTTGAGTAATAGATATTTTAAGATTTGCAGGTGGCATTGTTTAAGACCATCGGGCATTCTACACTTGTTTCCACTTTTAACTTGAGCATTCTGCAGATTGGGTTTTGTTTCAATTTTGCAAACTCTGTTCATTTTTTGGGTATGTCTAATTTACCTAGGTTGTCCATAAATTCTCGTTGTTATGAAATCTTTCTTTCATTTTGGTTGTAGATTGTCTGTTTGTTTTTGAATTTTATTCGATTGATATAAAATTTAGAACTGTCTCATGTGAAACTTTGGAATTTTAGCTGAGGACAATTCTGATATTTTTTTAGATTATTTGGTTGCTGCAGTGAAATTATTTTAAAAACTTTGGTATTTGTTATTTGGAATGAATTTTCCATACATTACCGAGCTATATATAAGACATTTTGCATGTTTGTTCAAAACAATGGTACCTTCTTTCGCAAGGAATGTTATCTGGGAGCTACATAACGTATTAGGTAGGCATTGGATATTTTTATTAGGGTTAAAAAAATTAGGGATTGAATTACATGAATATATTTAGAGGATTAAAAAATTATGGGTTGAGTTATATTGTTTCAACATGTTGATTGCCATTAAATTTTACATAGATTTTTAAGATGCCCCATGATTGAATATTGATGCCAGGGTACTGCTTTATTTTATTTTAAATTTTCACTTAACCTATCCACAAGCAATTTCAACAGAGGGCGTAGAGAAGCTGTGTGATTTGGAAAGAGTGTGAAAGCTAGGACATGGTAGTGGAGGCATTTTTACAAGGTCTTCCACCCTAAATCCTCCACTTTTTATACCCTCAAAGTCATCTGCATGGACTGTGATTCCTCCCTCACTTCCCACATCACCAGAGAGATGGACATCCTTAGGAAAATTGATTCTTCCCATGTTGTGAAATGTGAGGGTGTCTTTCACAAGGGAGGGAACACCAATTTTGTGCTGTAATACATGGATGGAGGATCCCTTGCAGATCTATTAAAGCAGAGGACAAGGATCACTAAGTCATGCCTGGCAAAGGTTGCAAGACAAGTGTTAGAGGGATTGAAATACCTTCACAACTAGAGGATTGTTCACTGAGACATCAAGCCCGCCATTCTCTTGATTAGCAAGAATTACTAGCGAATTTAAATTGTAGACTTTGGGGTGAGTAGGATTGTATCACACGCCATAAATTCCTGCTGCAATTCCTATGTGGGAACTTATGCTTACATAGCCTAGAGAGATTCGATCCACAGACCTATGGTGGGAGATATAATGGGTATGCAGGGGATATATGGAGTTTGGGATTGACACTCTTGGAATGCTATTTGGGTCATTTCCCATTTGTAGCAACTAGAGAACAGGCACATTGACTTGCACTGATGTGTGCCATTTTCTTTGGAAAGCCCCCCTCTGCACCCACAAGTGTATCTGCAAATATCCAAAGTTTTATCAGATGTTGTCCTGAAAAAGATGCAGAACCAACATGTTGTGAAGCGACCCAGTTAAAAATGGCTCAATTATGGACATTTGTATAAGTCTACTAGGGAGGATGCAATGGAAACATAGGCCCTATTATGTCACAGGCTCATACTACATTGGAAAACAATTGGCTTTACCACTATCATTTGCATATATCATTTTTACTTTCTTCAAAGTTATAAGGCCTTTTCAACAACTCTATCTTGTGCATTTCCTACAATAATTTCTGAGAAAATAGGCTTAGCTGAAGAGTATTGGGGGAATATGCCTCTCCTTAGCATTATTTAAGGAAAATTTAAATACTTTAAACATGCTAATGGACATTCTGCAATGGTCATCTGTAATGAATAACTGTGGAGCCAGTGTAATGTAACGCTATTATTTCCTCAATATAGACATAAATATATGAGGAGAATTTTCATCAATATTTCTATTTAAAAAAAAAACATAAGAAGAATTTTCTCTATTAATATTTTTATATAGATAGAAATTCAAGTTTTTAAGTTTCAGATAAACATTATATAAGTGTCTTTGCTTCAGCTCTCTCTAATAATTTTATGTTTCCATTTGTATAAAAGGAAATTTAAAAAAAAAAAACTCTCCAAAACCAAATGCTGCCATTCCAATTCAAAAACTAAAAAATAAAAAATCCACCTTTTATAAAATTCAAATGGGAATGGGAGCAGATTTATGCAGAAGTGTAATGCCTTTTAACAGTTTTTAATTTTGCTACATGTAAAATATAAAACTTTTATTTAAGAGGATTGTTGTTGCACATATGAAATAATAAATAATATTTGTGTATGACAGAGAAGGGTGAATGTTCCTTCTCCTACATTGTATTAGAGGGTAGAGGTGTGAAACAGATAAGTTCATTTTTATGTAGTTATTTATCCAAAGCTATATACACATATATTTCTATGCTTATATGAACATATATTTCTATGCTTGTAAAAATTCACTTTTAGCTTGACGCAGAATTTACCTTTCACCTCTTAGATTAGCAAGTATTGAATGGATTTGTAACCTATGAAATCAGCTTTCCAAATGAGTAATCATTATAGGATTCTTATTATAGGTGATAGTAATAAATAACATTATCATTAGTTTACCCTAATCATAAGAAATGAGTTTTATATATTAATAAATGTTATTTTAAAAAAAATCTTCAAGAGCAATTAGAATATCAAGATTTTATAAAATAACGTGATGGATATATTTATCTTAATCTTATTTTCCTCTCTCTCCTAAATAGGTGAATATTCATCCTCGTTTCAAATAATTTCATTTCAATTTTTTACCTTATTCTTAAATACATTCTCACCCTAGGGGTCACTATATTGTTTGATAGAGAATTTATAATTAATGGGCCCACCAATCAATCAATAAGCTAGTAACTTATCAATTAATTAATAGGGGTTACTCCAAGTAAAGCATTAAATTAGTGCTAGCAACAAAAAACTTTTGATTGGGCTAATTTTTGCTATAGTCACTTTGTCAATAATACTATATTGCATGCTACTCTATATGTATTTGCTTCTGCTATAGTTTACCATCAAGTGAATAATAAGATTACGTATGTTACATATTTCTTACATGTTTCATTGACATATAATCTTATTAAAATACTATAGTTAATTAATGTCATGTTGTCACATTTGCTCTTCTAATATATATTTTGTATCCAAAAGAAGTACTTCAGTTGCTATTGTTTCTTACTGATTATCTTTCAACAAATAATATTTAGCTTAGGTAGGAACTTTGACGCTTTGCGTCCTTTTTTGATCATGTCTATTGTAACTATTAAATTTCAGCTAATTAATAAATATGGTCAAATATGCATGATGTCAAATTATATCATAGCAATAAATTTATTTAGATAATCTTTTTGTAAGAAAGTAATATATTTTTGAAATAGAAATGTCTTATGTATATAATTAAAATAATTTTCTCAAAATATTAAAAATGAACTAAATTAGTTTTAAAGTTGGATTGAGGACTAGTCAAAGAAAAAGGTGTTGGATTGATGGCTGCATTTTTTTGGTGTTGATGTAGGCTCTGTCGGTTTTGATTTTCCTATCTATCTGCATGCTGGTTGTGGGGGTGGTCTCCCTCCCCCACATAGGTTGGGTTTTTTCTTTCCCTGTCTCTGTGCATGGTTTGTTTTTATTGATTTGGATTGAGACTTTATTTTTCTCTCTTCTTTGGCTCTATGGAGCCAAAGTCTGATGGTGCATCCATTGCACCTGGCTCCCCATTAAACCCTCCTCCTTACTGCCTCAACCTAAGAAATCGTTCAACGAAGAAGCTATGGCTTCTCCTATGGTGGCAGTTGATGCTAGGTTCGTTTCCTCTCATGGTGATGGAGCCAATCTAGAACATAAGGATTCTGGGGCTACGCTGAACTCTATCTCCACTCCCCAAACGACACCATGATTAATGATTTTTTTTCAATAAAAAAAAGGTTGAAAGATATTGTGATTTTCTTTTCTTCTGTTAAGGTTGATAAATGCCCTGCTCGAAAATTCATGGATGAATGGTTTCACAACTATTGGAATTTAAAACTTGGGTTTTATCTCCTCCTATCATCAAATTCAAAAGGGATTATTTGTTGTTGTTTTTTTTAATAATCATGATACTCAAGATGTTGTACTGAAGAGACAATACTGGTCGATTGGTGAAACCTCTTTCCATGCCCTAAGTTGGATTCCTAAGGCCAGTCATGAAGAAATTCTTGCACTTTCGTGCCCTAGGTGGATTCTACTAAAAAATATTTCGCCCTTCCTATGGCATTTTGTTCCCCAAATTGTTGAACCTATAGGTAAACTCATTCAAATGGATGACTCATCCAGGATTATCCAACACTTGGATGCCCAGATCCTTGTTTCAATCAAACCTAGGATCGACATCCCTAGTTCCCTCAGCCTTAATATTATGGGGGAATGTTTCTCCTGCCCGGTTGAAGTCCTTGGTGGTCTCAATGCATGTTTCCTCTACAAAAAAGGACATATTCGTAAGGAAAGTTTGATTCTTAAACGCCATGGTATCATTTTGAATCCCCCTTAGAAATTCTCTACCCCAGCTATTGAAAGTGCTAAGACCTTGACGAAGAATCTTAAAAAGGAAGCCCTCGATTTCCCCAATGTTGCTAAGCCTCTTATTGTACCATCCCCTATACATGCCAGCTTAAATATTCTTGAACACGTGGAGGAACATCAAGATGGTTTTCAACTTGTCTCCCACAAATCTAAGAAATGTAGAAGGAAAAATGCCCAACAACTTTCCATTGATAAAATTAGGGTCGTCAATCAAGATGCATCTCCAAGCCATAATTATGCTAATGTTGTTTCCCCATAAATTTACATTTCTATGGAGATCTCCACAATGCCTCAATCTAATAACTCTATGGTTAAATCTATCATTAGGAATTTTGAGGGCTCTATTCGGGAAAGTAGTAATCTTAGGGTGGGTGGTCGATGTATGTTAACTCCTCCAAATTTGGTTGGATTTACCACAAAGACCCCTTCTTGCACTAAGCTCACTACTACCTCCAACATGGGCCTATCTCTCATAGTCTTAAAGGAGCTTGATGACAACTGTATTATCAAGGTCATTTCTGCAAACCCTAGTGGAGTTGACATGAACTTGGTTTCCTCATATTCTCAAGTCCTGCAATTTCCTTGGGTCAATACTAAGGGAACTCCCAACACTAATTGTCATTCCAAGATTCTTGACTATGGAGTTGATTATCAATTTGAGCTTGAGCCAGGTGAAGATGAAGATAATGTCCTTAATGGGGCAGTCAGGCCCAAGATGTGGGGTAGACCTTTAGGATCTAGAAACAAAGGCCCTAAAAATAGGAAGAAAGCTGGAGGTCCTAATGGTCCTACAGACTGTTCTAGTAGCATCAAGGCTGCCAAGAGCTCTTAATATTTTTCTATTGCTCATGAATTAGATATTATAGAATGTTTGAGGTCTAGAATTTGCAGACAAGAAGAAAATTATTAAATGTTTTTTTAACCTATATAAGAATATTTATTTTTTCATGATGCAAGAGCTTAAGGCTACTAACTTCACCCTTGAGGTGAACCTTAATTTCATATGGAAGAACTCATTCAAAACATTCTTTGATCATCCTAGGGATCATGGTGGGGTTCGTCTTCTTGTTAAGTTAAACCATAACGTCAACGTCAAGTTCAAGAAAATCAATGTTATATTGAAGAAACTTAGATAACACCGGAAAAGTATTGATTCATAAAGTCTTTGACAACCGTTTGAAAAAGTATGCACTCGCCAATAAAATAAAATTGCATTCATTTCTCTGCACTAAAGTCAAATGGATATTAGATTTTAATATCTATTTGATGTAGAATTAACACCATGTAAGGGCCCAAATGAACACATGTGCGAGAAAGAGAATACGCATCTATGTTTTGTTTTGTTGTATACGAGAAGTCTAGAGTCTTCTAGCCAATCAAATGTTTTATTTACATAATTATATAAATTAATAAATAATTAATTACTATTTTACTTAAATTACAAATTTTTGATTAAATGTCTAAATGTATATTATTTGATCATGTCTATAGTAACTATTAAATTTCAGCAAATTAATAAATATGGTCAAATATGTATGATGTCAAATTCTATCATAGCAATAAGTTTATTTAGATAATATTTTTGTAAGAAAGTAATATTATTTTGAAATAGATATGTCTTATGTATATAATTAAAATATTTTCTCAAAATATTAATAATAAACTGAATTAATTTAAAGTTTGATTGAGGATTAGTCAAAGAAAATGATGCTGGATTGATGGCTGCATTTTTTCGGTGCCGATGTAGACTCTGTTGGTTTCAATTTTCCTGTCTATCTCCATGGTGGTTGTGGCAGAGGGCTCCCTCCTCCACATAGGTTTGGTTTTTTCTTTCCCTGGCTTCATGCATGGTTTATTTTTATTGATTTGGTTTCAGCCTTTATTTTTCTCACTTCATGTGGCTCTATTGAGCTAGAGTCTAATGGCGCATCCATTGTGCCTACATCCCCATTAAACCCTCCTCCTTTCTGCCTCAACCTAAGAAATCATTCAGCGAAGCAGCTAGGGCTTCTCCAGCAGTGGCGGTTGATGCCAAGTTCGTTTCCTCTCATGGAGATGGAACCAATCCAGAAGGTAAGGATTCTTGGGCTACGCTGAACTCTATCTCCATTTCCCCAAACGATGCCATGATTAATGAATTTTTTTTGGGAAAAAATAGGTTGAAAGATATTGAGTTTTTATTTTCTTTTATTGAGGTTGATAAATGCCCTAATCAAACATTCATGGATGATTGGTTTCACAACTATTGGAATTTAAAACTTGGGCTTTGTATATCCTTTTGTCGTCAATTTTAGAAGGGATTATTTGTTGTTTTTTTAAATAATCATAATACTCAAGCTGCTCTACTCAAGAGATAATACTATTCGGTTGGTAAAACCTCTTTATGTGCCCTAAGTTGGATTCTTGAGGTCAGTCATGAAGAAATTCTGGTTCTGTCGTGCCCTAGGTGGATTCTTCTCAAGAACTTTATGCCCTTCCTATGGCATTTTGTTCCCACAAATCATTAAACTTATATGTAAATTCATTCAAATGGAGGACTCGTCCAGGCTTATCCCACACTTGGATTCCTAGATCCTTGTCTCTATCAAACCTAGGATCAACATCTCTAGTTCCCTTAGCCATAATATTATGGGGGAATGTTTCTCCTACCCTGTTGAATTCCTTGGTGGTCTCATGCATGTTTCCTCTGCAAAAAACAAGGACATATTCATAAGGACTGACCGATTCTTAAATGTCATTATGTTACTTTGAATCCTCCTAATAAATTCTCTACCCCAGATAGCTCCGTTGTTGAAACTACTAAGATCTCATCAAAGAATCTTAACAAGGAAGCCCTCGATTGCCCCAATCTTGCTAAGCCTCTAGTCAAACCCTCACCTATGCATGCCAGCTTAAATATTCCTGAACATGTGGAGGAACATCAAGATGGTTTTCAACTTGTCTCCCACAAATCTAAGAAACATAGAAGGAAAAATACCCGACAACTTGCCATTGATAAAATTATGGCCGTCAATCAAGATGCCTCTCCAAGGCATAATTATGCTAAGGTTGTTTCCCCGTTGATTGAAATTGCTGTAGATATCTTCCCAGTGCCTCAATCTAATATTTCTATTGTTAAATCAATCATTAGGAATTTGGAGGGCTCTGTTCAGGAAAGTAGTAATCTTAGGGTGGGTGGTTGATCTGTGTTAACTCCTCCAAATTTGCTCCCCCTCTTGCATTAAGCTCACATCTACCTCCAACATGAGCGTGTCTCCCAAAGTCTTTAAGGAGCTTAATGACAATTGTGGTATCGAGGTCATTTCTACATACCATAGTGGAGTTGACATGAACTTGGTTTCCTCAACTTCTCAAGTCCCACAATTGCCTTGGGTTGATACTAAGGGAAATCCTAGCACTAACTGTCACTCCATTATTCTTGACTATGGAGTTGATAATCAAGTTGAATTTGAGTTAGGTGAAGATGAAGATGTTCTCCTTGATGCGGTTGCAAGGCCCAAGAGGTAGGTTAGACCTTTGGGATCTAAAAAAAATGCCCTACACATAGGAAGAAGGTTGGAGGTTTTAATGGTCCTACAAACCGCCCTAGAAACATCAAGGCTAACAAGAGCTCTTAATATTCTTTTGTTCCTCATGAGTTGCATATCATGGAATGTTAGAGGTCTGGAATCTCCATACAGGAGGTAGATTATTAAACATTTTTTGAACTTACATAAGAATATTGACTTTTTCATGATGCAAGAGCTTAAGGATACTAACTTCACTCTTGATGTGAACCTTGATTTCATGATATGGAAGGACTCATTCAAAATCTTCTCTGATCATCCCATGGGCCGTGGTTGGGTTTGTCTTCTTGTTAATCCCAAGTGGAGTAACCACATCACTATGAAGGGAATCTCTCCCTGCAATAGGGTTGTTTGGGCTACTGCCAATATTAACAATACTATTTTTGGATTATACTCTATTTATGCTCCCAATAATTATAGGGTCTGATCTACCATTTGGGTTTGGTTGGCTTCTGTCCCTGATATCTCTTTGTTTATTGGAGGGGACTTTAATATGGTTGAGTGTCAAGAGGATAAGTCAGGAGGTCTCCCTCTTTAGTGGAAAGTTATGAGAAAATGTAATGGGATAGACTGAAACATGGGAAATTTTTTTTTGATATGCTTACTGGTAACAAAAATATGTCCTCTAAGATTTGGTTTACTTGGTGTAAGTACCAACAAAGGGATAATATAATATACTCTAGGCTAGAACAATTTTATGCTAATAAAGACTATTTATCCTTTTCACCTAATGAGCATGGAAACCCTATTATTGTTTGGTCAGTCTCTCTTTCTGACCACCACCCCATCATCACTCAATTGGCTATTAGAAACTCCTTAACCCCTAATAGACCTCCTAGAAACAAATTCTTGTTTAATACCTGTTTTCTCTAGGACCTTGATGTTTTGGTTGTTGTTAACCTTTTTAGAATCTTAAATAAGAATAATAAAAATCTCCCCTCACACATCTGTAGATGGAATTATAATGTGTCTTCAGGGAAAGAACTATTCCAAACTATTGGTCAAAAAAAGCTAAAGGCTATAGGTTTGTTAAAAAAACCCTCTCAACCCAACTTCACACCACTGAATTGGAAATACAATGAAATCCTAATGATAGCTACTTTTCTACTCAAGTGGCTCATGCTAGAGATTCCCTTAGATACCACCAACAATTTAAAATCAGAGGGCTAGGAGTAGTGCCCCTGATCGTTGGCTTTAGGTTGGAGACAAAGGATTCAAGTGTTTTGTCAATATGCTTAAACACAAGCAAACTTGAGAGAATATAGATAGGGTTGAGAGAATTTAGTCTGAAGCTCTCGATTCCATATGCTTAGGTGAGTCTATTAACAAGGTTATTATTAAACTCATTCCTAAGGAGGGAGACAAATATCTGATTAAAAATTAGAGACCCGTTACCCTTCTCAATGTTTCCAATAAAATTCTTGCCAAATTTTTGGCTCTCCGCATTGAAAAAAATCTGCCTACATTCATTTGGTCCACTCAAATGAGGTTTGTAAAAGGTAGATACATTCTTGAAAACCTTATCACTAGTTGGGAGACCATGGAATGGTCAAGGACCTCTACTCAGGACACTGCTATGTTTTTACTTGACTTTGAGAAAGCCTATGACAAAGTTGAATGGGATTTTATTATCGCAATGCTTGAGGTGTTTGGATTTCCTTTGGAATTTTGCAATGTTGTTAGAGTTTTGGTTAAAGATGTTGTGCCTCAAGTTGATAACAATGTCTCTTTGTCTCCACCAATCAAGCTTGAGCATTCTATCAGGCAGGGCTGCCCCTTGCTCCTGCTCTTTTTGTTATTGCTTGTAATGCACTTTTCTATATGCTTATAGATAACTTTCTCTCCCCTATAGTCAATGGGGTGAAGCTTCCTGATGGGGTTAATCTGATTAATATTCAAATTTTTGATGATACTTCTCTTTTTCTAGAGCTCACTAAACATAAACTTCATGCTCTTCAGCAAAAAATCCAAATCTTTGGTGCACATATCTACAAATCTAAGTCCATCCTTCTTGGTTGTAAAGAACACCCCCCGGATCGATTTTTTCAATATGGTTTTTATTAGGGTGGCCCTAACAAGATTGTTAGATATCTTGGCATTCCTTTCTCGCTTGATCCCTCTCTTAAAGATATGTTGATGTGGGTTAAGGATAGATTAACAAGAAGCCTAAAATTGGAATAATAGATTTCTCTCTCGTTGGAAGGGTTCAAGTTTTTCATAAGATCCTCTCGTCCTATAATATTTGCTATTCCTTTTTTTGGATGTTTAGTAGTTATCAAATTCTTGAAATCCAGAAAGTGATTATGAAGTTCTTATGGTCTGATGGTAAAGGTAATAATAAGATTCATGATGTTAAGTGGAAATGGTTCCATGTTGACACGTTACTTTTTGGTCATGGGCTTAAGGACCTCAATCTCTAAGGTATTACCCTTTCTGCCAAATGGATATTTCGTGCCTTGAAAGGGAAAGAGTTGTGGAAGGTCTTGATTACAAGTACTATTGAGCACGGTGTCTTCAATTCTGCTAAATATTTGGAGTCCCTTCCCTTTAGTGACCTTATTTCTAGTGACTTCCCTATTTCCTTCCAAGGTTCTTGTGTCTTTAAAACTATATGGAAAGGTTGGGAGCATGTTAGCAAGTATATGGTTAACACTAGTGTTTGTTGCAGTGATCTGGTTCATGGTAAAAGATTGATTTGGTTGAACCTTTCCCACTAGTCCAAACCCCTTGCCCTTACACAGGGCTGCTTGAAAAAATCTTGGAATAAGTTTGGTGTATCTTACTTCATCGACATTCTTGAGAACGATGGTATCATTAATTGGGAATCTATTAGTTCCAGCCTTAACCTTCCCCGCTCTCAAAAGAAAACATATAATATGATTGCTTAGGCTTTTCAAGATCTTTCCCTCCCTAAAGATTGTCATGTTGATTCTCACACTTTTCTTTCATTTAAATGCATGAATGGAACTCTTCTCTCCAAAATTAAGGCTCATAATATTTATAGTGTTCTTGCCTATGATGACTCCATTACCATTCATATTAATACTCTTTGGTACTCTAACTTTGATGTTTCTTTATGGCAGAAATCTTTCAACTGGATATGGAAGAGTTTGTTTGCTCCTAAGATTAAATGTTTTAAATGGATTTTGATGTTGGATAGGCTTCCTCTTATAAGGGAGTTTATTCTCTTGATCTTTGTAATATGTGTAGAATGCCTAATACTTGCAGCCATATCTTATTTGATCATTATATTGCAAAAGAAATATGGTTAATGTTTGGTGTCCTTATCCTTAATCATATCAATATCATGGAAATTATTACTCATTATATTCATGGGATTAAGAAAGGTGCTAATATGTTTTTTCTTATTCTATCTTCTAATATTCTTTGGTAGATTTGGAAAATTAGAAATGAGGACAAATTTAAGAGTAACACCAGAATTCTTACTGAGTTTTTTTGTAGACTCGCCTATTCTAAAATTGCTTTGCAGGTTTCCATTACTTTGAATATTGAAAGGAACAAGCTCCTTCCGGTCATGAAAGACAAACATGCCACCATGCTCATTTGTGAGACGAAAGATGGCTATAAATGGACAAGGAACATGCAACCTTTTTTCTTTTGAAGAAGCCTTCACCAAGCTGACTAACGAGATCAAAGAGAACAAAGACCCCCACCCTCCCCTTGCTAAGTTTGCGATTCTCGCTCATATCTAGAAGAGATAAAAAATTATCTGGATGGAAGGCCCTCTTGGCTGGACTGCTTTGGCTAAACCCCATGATGGAGTGCTTCATTGATTATCTTTTGCCCCACCTTTTTTGGAGTCATTTTCTCTACCCCTTTGTGTATTGTGCTCTCTTGGATGTTTATACTTTGGGATTTCATGCTTTGTACATGTTGCACTAGTATAATTTTTTGTGTTTAAGTCCTCTAGGTCCTTATGATATTTTTGTTGAGGCTTGGCCTCCGTGGATTGTGATTCTTTTCTATTCTTGGTTTATTCTCTATATTTAATATTAAAAAATTATTTTAAAAACCATAATTATTTAAATTATATTATTATTTTTTTCTTTCAATTCGTAATTCTTAAATTTTATTTTTTTATACTTTAATAAAAATAAAATTAATTTTTCTTTAGAGACAAATTTTGAAGAATTTATTGTTTATTCTTTAGGCAATCAAATTATTTGGGTATGTTTGAAACACTTGTTTTAAAAGAATAATAAATAAGTATTTAATAAATATGAATTTTTTTGTAATTAATTAATTTATTCCATGAAACTATTTATTATTTTGAAGTGCATTTAGAAATGGATGAATAATTTGAAAAAAAGGAGAAGGAAATGAACTTATAATTTTAGAAGTAAATAAAATTAGGAATTCAATCTCTGAATTGGAATTGTCTTAAAAAATGTGCAAAAATAAATTTTGACCATCATTCATTAGTGGCATACTCTTACCTGACTTGGAGCCAATAGTCCATTTAAAAATAAAGATGTAAAATAACCAAGTACATCTTCTCTCACAAATAAAAATAAAAGGTTTTATCTAACAATTAAAAACTACGGGCCATGAAAAGAAACCCAAAGCTTTTGGTGGAAAAAAAACATGACCCTAAAAAGATGGGACTAAATGTCACCACAACAAAAAAATATTACAACTTAGTTAGTGACTTGACAAATTTGGACAAAATATGATCATGACATAGACATTCAACTTTAGATATGTGAGGGTTCTCTCCATCTTCCCCATCCTTTTCAACTACCATCGGTTTCTCATTTGTAGGGGAGTGAATTGAGCCTCTACTAAATGGAGCACAAGTGCTAGCCTAACATGTGGCCCATGGAATAAAAATCATTGAATTAGATAGAATAATGTGGACAATTATTGCTGTTGGAGTAGAGAGCACATCCACATTTGAAGTCAGATCCATTTCAAAAATTCTGCAATTATCATAGCATAGATTAATCTTACAAGAAAATACTTTTGTATAGTTTTTATTATTATTATAATGTTTTTCAGGGTATTAATTTATAAAATACAATACCATTTGATAGTTTAATTAAAAAGTATATGATAATAGAACTATTATAGATATATTAAATACATCTATCTAATCTAGAGAGAGAGAGAGAGAGAGAGAGAGAGAGAGAGAGAGAGAGAGAGAGAGAGATAATGCTTTATTTAAAAAAAAACATGTTTAAAATTAATTTTAATTATTTTGATATATGTGTGGTTTATTGAATTTGAGGTAAAATATACTTATTTTTTTCTACACTTAGAGAATTGCACTCAACCTATTGCAGGAATTATAGAATGACTTTGAATAGTAATTATAGGAAATATGGTTTATCTTTGTAATTAATGATTGGGTATGTGCAGGATCATGGTATGCCAAACCAGGCCCTTAAGTGGCAATGAAAATTCAGAAAATCAGGTTTAGGAAAGTTTACGTAAAAATTTGAACAAGTTATCAATCGTATATTAAAAAAAGTGTAAGAAGAGAATCTATAGAAAATTGAATTTAGTTTCTTTCCTACAAGCCATTTAAAAAAAAAAAAAATTCTATATGGTAAAATTTCAAATTTATATGTAGTAGTATGAAAATTTCAGGAAAAAGATAAGAAGTAGGTGTGTGTCTGACCACCTTAAACATAATAAAATGATTATATTTTTTTACAATATTATAGATATACGTATTAGAATCATGTACGGATGTGACGCATATTATTTTGTGATTTTTTTCTAAGTAAATAATTAATTATGACTTTTCTACTACAACTTTTCTAGAATATAAAAAATTGCGTGTCTAACCACCTTAACTTAGTTGAAACTTCATGAAATTGAAAAATTTTTATTTTTTCATTGTAGTAGGAAAAGAAAATAATGTGAATAATTTTTAGGCTTTCAAAAAATTTATACTGTTTGAAAGCTATAGCTATTTTTCAATCAGTCTATCAATCAGGACTAAAAAGATAAGAAGTAGGTATGTGTCTGACCACCTAAAACACAATCAAATGATAATATTTTTTTACTAGATTCTAGATTTAATTAGTACACTCATCTCCGGATGTGACGCATATTTTTTTATAATTTTTTTCCAAGTAAATAATTAATTATGATTTTTCTCCTACAACTTTTCTAGAATATAAAAAATCTTGTGTCTAACCACCTTAACTTAGTCTAAACTTAATCAAATTTATTTTTTTATTTTTTTTCTTATAGTAGGTGAAGCATAAAATGTGACACATGTTTCAGATTTAAAAAATGATAAACTATTTGAAATTTATACATATTTTTCAATCAGTCTACCAATCAGGACTTCTTTTTCACATCACCACTTTTTGGCATACCATGATCATGCACATACCCGATTACCATATAACAATTACACTATTCATATCAGGGTAAAAAACATCAAGGAACTAACACATAATGAAACCATTCATGAAGAGCAATTTTGAATCTTGTAGGATCAATAGCCACTAAAATGAAACAAATATGTCATATGGATTTCATAAAAGGGATAGTATAATTATCTATCCAAATGTTCCCCTAAACTTTAATAAATTTCACATTTAAAGTTTTTTGTGTTGGCAATTATTACATTAGGTTGAGTTGTATAGTTTTATAACCCACTCTCATTAGTTTCTATGATTTTACAACTAATTTTGGTACAATAATATTTTCCTTTTCTATCATATTTTAATACATATCATTGATTCAATACTAAATCAAAGCATTTATTTTTCTCTTGCACACTTGGCATCAAAATATCTATTTCTCTTGAGAACCTACAAATGTGATTTGGTGGTGACTATTGAAGAAATATAAGGAGACATCTATGGAATTCACATTTGAATGTGATCTAAACCTGTGAGTAAGTACACTTTCTTTAGTTCTCTAACTGATCATAGGAGTAGAAAATATTCACATGAATGGAAAAAATGGGATGCATATGAATGATCTCCCAGGACTATATTATCCCTACATTCCTAGGATGAGGAAAGTGATAGAAGTGACAAGTGAAAATTTGTGATGAATCATAACGATTGAACAAATATAGGATCTCAATGATTTATCCGTTTAGATTTATGCAACCCAAGGATGTGAAGTAGTGGATGTAGATAAAGATATGGTGGCATGAGACAAATCCAGTGAACTTGATAGCTTAAACCATAGAACATTTTTTTTTTGTAGAATTAAATGGTATTGAAAGGTATATATGATGACACTAAAATTTGAAAAGTAGGAAGGTGTAGTTTGAATGACATCGCAAGGTCTAAAATTTTAGAAATGTGAGCAGTGTGGCCTTCATAGCATGCCTACCTTTCCTCCATAATTAGTAACAAGGGTGTGTTACAAATTGGTTGTGTAAATTATAAACATAGATATATGCAATGTTGATATAATGAAGTAATTGAAGGTGGCATGAGATTGGAGAATGCCAAATAATGAAATAATAGTGTAAACATATTTCTAAAGGTATGTATAAATTTGAATTGTACAAAATATTAGTTTATGTATCTATTAAGGAACTATAAGGACAAAAAAAATTGAATTTATTTGGATATCCAAGGTTGTGTAAATATTGAAATTAACTTCTATTTCTAAATTTGAAGGGTATGAATTTGATACATGTAAAATTAAAATATAAGTACTTTAATTAAGAAAGATAAATGAGACATTATGAATGAAATTGTTAAAAAACCAGAAGACACATATGAAACAACAAAATAGATGGCTAAAAACCGTAGGGCCATGACATTGATTGGTCTTGGTTTATTAAATGCATATGTACATCACATAGATCTAAAAATGATATCAGAAGAATTATGGGATGAGATGAATAGTTAGTTTATTTCATATTCTTAAAGTACTAAAATGTCCATGAAGGAAAAACTACATTGGTTGAAGATGAAAGCTCGAGAGACAATTTGTTCAATATATAACTTCATTTATTTCTCCTTAAGTATCTTGTAGGTGTAAAAGCCAAAGTCAATGATGATGATGCCAAGGTAATCTTAATAAGTAGTATTCCTTCAAGTTTTGATTATATAGTTTTTACATTGAACAAAATGAATCACATGTGGGAAACTTCAATTTATTCTCTAATATGTGAAGGAATTAGAGTTGATAAGATTAATTTAATTGTTAAGGAAATTACTTTACTTGCTAAGGAAAAGTCTAGCATTTCAACAAGAAAAGAATTTAAATGTTATTATTATCACAAAATTGGGCATGTGTAGATGAATTGCATTCAGTGGGACAAATATATCATCAATAGGAAATTTAAGAAAAATATAGGTTTTACTACAAATAAAGGTGGAACACACTTTTGTGGTTTTGTAATGCATATAAATGACTCATTTGATGATGAAATCTCACATTTGGGTGCAAAATTTGATGAAATATTTTAATTTTAGAGAGTATAAAGTATCCTATTAAAGTTTGGAGATAATGGAGGCAAGAGGATATGTATCATCTTGAGCTAGATTCATGTTTAAGGATGATTCACTATATGACAATTGCAAGTTTTCTATCCCTAAAGAGAAGAGGAATATTGGCATCGTATTTGTGATAGGCCCAAAAGAAGATAAGCACAACTAAGAGGGGGGAAAAATCAGTTGTACTCAAAGCTCTTTAAAATTTAATACACTTAATATAATTAAAGATCTGAAAGATAAGAATTTTTACAAGGTCCACAACACATAACTCACAACACCACCTTTCTTCTCAAGGAAAATGGATTAAGGGAAAACCCTGGTCAGAATCAAACCCTCAAGATAAATGTACTATGCTAAAAGTACTACCCAATTAAGAAAAAATGAAAACAAAAGGGGAATGTGCATGTATTCACAAGCCTACCGTCTAGAGCACACTGCTCACAATAAAATAAGAATGATTTGACCATCAGTCGGGTTCACCAGTCAATATTTGATTACAATTCACTAAGGTGGAAAAAAATTCTAATGAAATTGAACTAACTTAAAACATCTGCAATGCCAATATAGTTCAAATGAAGAACAATTTCTGCCTCAGTTCTAGAATACACAAACCCCTCTTTTTTTTATCTATGTCACACTTAAAAATCCCAAATGATTACCCATTTATACATATTCAAATGAATAATCAACAACAAGGTCGACTAAGACCAATTATAAAAAATTATATGAACTTTATGCACAAACTATAATCTAATCCAAATCATGTTGGCCAAGACTTAGATATGACCCAAGAATTCATCCTCAAACATATAACAACATCACCAAAACAACAATATAAACCACAACACATTACTCCACCAATTTGGCTAATATATAAAAAAAGAAACACAAAAACAATACCAAATCACCAAATATGATCACCATGATCAATACGAACCATCAAAATAGTCTTAACATGATCTAATAACATGAGAAAAAAGAAATAATAGCTTCTCAATCCTTCACAACATCTCAACCTTAAAATCCAAAACCATATATGTACTATTAATCAACAATACTGAACATCAAACTCTGTCATACTAAAAAGATAACTTGTCAAACTCTAAATCATACACAAAACTAGTTGAGGAAACAATGTTAAGTCCCAAAGCTTCCAGAAACTTTTCATCTACTGAATTAACCAAATGGGTCGATACCAAAGAAGAAAACCCATTCTTTGACATATCCTAAACTAGTAGAATAATGAAATGCAATCAACTGATAAATTGCTCATAGATCACTCAAACTATCATGTGAACCTCTATAAGTTGACTAGAATCAACTAAAAACATATTTTAAAAATCATCTAGGCTCACATAAAAATATCTTTAACATATCATTTGAACAATTGAAATCATCTTCACACATTGTTTGTAATACTAATATTATGTTTACATCAATGCAAAACACTAATGTCAGCACACATAGACAAGGTATAATCAACAATTTATGCCATGCTCATAAAACATCCAACAATCTCCCACTTTGGCATTGATGGAAAAATATGAAGTGAAAAATTGATCAATTCAAAAATACACAAGGAGATAATATTTCCACCAGATCACTATGAATATCCAGCTTAAAAACTCTCAAGACAAGATTTTATAATTTTCTTATTTTTCACACAATCTCTCCCGCTTTGACATCAATGGAAAAGGGACAAAGACATCAAAATAATTGAACTTTCCTCAAAAGGATGATGTGTAATTAGCAATTTTGATCCATACAATTTCTCCCCCTAATGAGTATTCCAAAGTCATCAATGCCGAGAATAATATTGTGATAATTTTTTGGATTGATACCACGCCTAGCATCATTATCTCTAATCAAAAGGGGCTATAACCCCAATCTTATCTCTGAGATACTCAAATATATGTTTTAGTAAAGGTTTTGTAAATATATCAACATCTATTCATTAGTAGAAACATACTCCAATCTTACTTCATTTTCACTTATTTTATCTCTCAAGAAATTATATCTAATATAAATATGCTTTATCCTTCTTAGTGCACAAGGTTCTTTGAAATATTTATTTCACTTAAATTATCACAGTAAATAAAAATAGGTTAATCAATGGTTATCCTTAAATCCTTATAGATTTTCTTCATCTAGACAACTTGAGTGCAATTTATAGTAGGAGTAACATATTCATCTTTAGCATACTTAGATTGGGAAATACAACCTTGTTTCGTACTACACCAAGAGATTAATCTCTTACCCAAGAAGAATGCACCACCACTTGTACTTTTCCTATCATCCACACTACCTGCCCAATCATCATCTCTATATGCACAAAACATAAAATCATTATATTTACCATACCATAAGCCATAGTTAGTTATTCCCTTCAAATATATGAATATCCTTTTAACAAGAAGAACATGTGATTCCTTTGGATTTTCTTGAAATATTTCCATAATACAAACAACATTCATTATATCAGGTCTAGTCTAATTCTAGTATAGAAATCCTCTTATCATTAATATGTATCTTTATTATTTTTACAAGGGGATTCATCATCTTTATTAAATTTGCAACCAATAATCATAGGATTTCCAACCAACTTTGAATATTCAATACCAAATTTCTTCAACAATTCACTGACATATTTGGAATATGTAACTTGAAATATCCTTTATCCAAGTATGTAATTTACAATCCAAAAAAAAAATCATCTCACGTATCATCTCAAATTATTTATGCATTTCATAAGAAAAACCTATACTCAATTCATCATCACCACCAAATATGATATCATCAACAAAGACTTCAACAATCTAGATATTATCATAACCTATTTTGAAGTATAAGTTACTATCAGCGATACATTTATAGAATCTAATCTTTGGCTGGTATCTGTCCAATATGGCATACCATGCTCTAGGAGATTTCTTCAATCCAAAAAATTCTTTATGCATTTTACAAACTATATCTTATTCATCGGTTAGTGGAAATCCATCAGGATTCCCAATGTAAACGTCTTCCTCTAACTCACCATTCAAGAATACAGACTTAACATCCATTTGATATGATTTGAAATTTATGTAAACCACATATGAAAGAATTAATCTAATAGCTTTAACTCTAGCTATAGGAGAAAAGGTTTTTTTTTTTTTTAAATCAATACCTTCCATCTGGGAGTATTCTTTTCTTACCTCTCTAGCTTTGTTCGTAACCACTTTACCATCTTCATTCAATTTGTTTATGAATACCCATTTCATCTTGATCACATTATTGTTCATAGGTATAGGAAAAAGAATCCAAGTTGTGTTCTTCTCAATATCATCAAGCTCTTCTTTCATTTCTCTCACCCAAATTTCATCATTACATGTTTCATTTATACCTTTAGGCTCAAATTCAGATTACAAACATGTTTCATCTATAGCAATTCTTCCTCTAGTTTGAACACCTAGATTCTTATCACTAATAAAAAATATTCAAAATGGTTAATCCTTACATACCCTGGAGTCTTTAGAGTAGGATTTGTAGAAACACTTGGGTTCCAATATAATCCTTATTAGTGACCTGTTCTTCTTGTTCTACCAGACTATTCTGATTCTAAATTTGATTCTACACTTGCACACTTTAATTTTCCTATTCAACTAAGTCAAACCTGCAAGTTCTTTTTGATCTCTAGACATTATCATCCACTTTGACATTCACACTTTCAAAAATTTTATTCAGTCTAAGGTTATAGTATTTATATGTTTTTCTTTTAGTATAATATCCAAGAAATATCCCTTCATCACTTCTAGTATCAAACTTTGTGATATCTGCATATATCTTTAATACAATATTTGCTTCCAAAATTTCTAAAATACTTCACTATAGGAATATGACCATACAAAAGTTCATAAGTATTCTTACCAGTTTCTCATTTTATCTCCACTCAGTTCAAGGTATATACTACAGTACTCACGACTTCTTTCCACTAGCTGTGAGGAAAATTTCCTTGAATCATTATGGTTCTAATTGTGTCTAGAATAGTTTTATTCGTTCACTCTACAACACCATTCTACTAGAGGGTCTGTGGAGCAGAAGTTTGCCTCTTTATCGCATGTTCTTCAAAAAACATAAAACTCACAGGAGGTGAATTCTCTACCTCTGTCCAATCTTAGGCATTTCATTCTTTTTCTAGACTTTATATCAACCATCAGCTTGAATATACAAATTTTCTAAAAGGCTTTTGATTTCTCTCTCATAAATGTAACCCACATTATTCTTCAATAACCATCAATGAATAACATAAAGTATCTACCTCTATAATAGCTTCCTATCTTAGTAGGACCACATAAATCTATATGTACCAAATCTAGAAAATCCATTTACAGTGTATGTCTTACTCTTAAAAGTAGATTTAGTTAGCTTTCCTAACTGACAATCTTTGCACATATTGTTAGGCTTCATCAGCTTAGGTAAATCTATTACAACATTAGTAGTATTGGCCTTTACAATATTATAAAATTTTATATGACAAAATCTTTTATGCAGAAACTAGTTGTAATTAACATTAGAAACCAAGCATTTATTCTCAATAGTTCTCAAATGAAATAGTTTATCTGCACACTGTGTACTAGATGAAATTAACTCTCTTGTGTTTCCCATGATTTTGCACATTCCTTCCATGAATTCCAATCAATATCCCTTATCCAGTAGCTATCAAACACTCAAAAAGTTATGTCTTAAGCCTTCAACATAAAGGACATCATGAGTGTTAGTCTTACTATTAAGAGTAACAGTTTTCTTCAATCAGAAAGGGAATGTTTTTAGCGAACCTAACAACACCAAAATCATAATCTTCAAGCTTCAAAATCTTTTTTTATAATTAGTAATATGATGTGAACATCTATAACCACCTATATTTGGTCTGCTCTGACCATAGACCCTATTTTCCCTAAGTGTTATCATACCCCCAATTATGTCCAGACAACTCTTCTTTCGGCTGGCATAGTTCATTCAAATCATATTTAATCTCCTAAGTGATCTAATCATTCAATTTTATTAATCACCTTATCCAATCAAATCAAATAAATTTAATTCAAATCAATAGCTAGCTAAGGTAATTAATTTAAAAGGAATTAAATAAATACTCATTATATCTAATCACTTTCAAAAATCCTATCTTCTAGCCTAAATTAATCTAATTAATTGGCTATAGTCCTAATTAATTATCTAAAGCAATTAAAAAGCTTAAATAATTAATATTCCTATTTTTGAATGAATATATTTAATATAATTCATTTCATTAATATTCCCGTTAACCCCTAACCTAACCTATCTTAGCCACCTTAACCCTGGGTTCAAACCCATCCCAACCTATTCTCCCCATGCTAAATCTAATCCTAATCTTAATCCTATCCTAACCCACTTCTTAATGATGTCACATTCCTAAATTTGTGATTAGGAACTCAACCCACTTGAGAAAGTCAACTTTATTAAGCTTGACTTCCTCCAAGTCCACCTCAAGTTTTCTTCTTACACCCTCCCCATGCTTCTTAAATTCTCCCATTAATGCATTATTAATGGAGATTCCCCAAGCCTATGCCTCATGAATGCCTTTGGCCTTTATTCCTCTTACACATCATTAATGGGTTTTACAACTCCATTAATGACCCTTGTCCCCCATCTCTCTCCTCATTTCTTCTATAAATAGAATGAGTTTTTGAGCTCAAAGAAGCCCTTAATTTTAGAGTTGAAAGCATTGTTATGCTATTAGGATTTACATTGGTTAATATTGCATTTTAGCTTCCATATTTATGCATTGTTATAATCTTAATTTTTAGAGCTAATATGCATGTTTAGTAAGCATTTAGATTAGTTTTGCTTCAAATATTCCATTCTTAGGTTGTATATGTCACTGATTTGTGCATAATCTAAGGGCGTGATTATGGCATTCTTCAAACTCCTCCTAGATAGGAAGCAATAGATTGGTTTTAGTGTTTAGCTTGAAATCCTTTCTTTTAAATGTTTTTTCACTAACGTAATGATCTATTGAAGTGTTGTGTTGCAGGTAACAGGTGTACTATTTCATACACACATTTCTGGCGCCCACCGTGGTGCCTGATTTTGGATTTTTCCTCATTTCAATTTAATTTTTCACTAATTTGTCTTCTCAAATTTCAGGTACAAAGTCATTTCTGGTCTTAAAAGCTCGCATCCGAGATACGCCCTCACACCGCAGAAATCTAGGCTTGCATCCTGGATTTCCTGGGTTGTTTTCAGTATAGGCTCATATTTGATAAACACTCTGTCACATTTGGTAGAAGAGGTTTGCATCTGGTTTGTTGCATCATTTTCTGTAATTCTAGGATCGCATCTGGTTGAAATTTTTGTGAACTTCATTGCCTAACCCCTAACACTTTAACTAGTTGTTGATTTGATCTTTTGACAACCTAACTAATGCTTGCAGGTTGTTGATAAGGAAGAATTGGCTAACGTGTGTGTTCATAGGTGTTTTAAAGCTGATTTCAGTACTAACCATTTACATATCTTTTTTCAAAAATTAACACATTTTCTCAACATTTTTTAAATCGACCAGATTACTATGCTCTTTTCCTTTAAGGAAAATTAGAAAATCAGATGTTGGTTTAACACTTGTAAAGGAATTTGGAGATAAATGGACAAACAAACTCACACTTTAATTCATTTTTGGAATCAATAATTAAACAAGCAAGTCACTAAATCTTGTGGGATAAATGAACAAGTTACATCGTTTAATTCATTTTGGAATCAATAATTGAACAACACAAATCACTTAACATTGCGGGTAATTGAACAAGAAAATCTCATTGTCTAAGTTTTGGATCAGAAATTGAATAAGAAAATCATCTAATTTTGAAGAAACTGAACAAAACCAATTTGCTTTCATGTATCCTATTTTCATAAAATAGGAACATCTAAATTAGGCTCAACATAGCTTGAGGGAATTAACCTTTGATTGAAGTGTTTTGGGAGAAAATGACATGGATTAGGAGAGTATACTCTTCTTCTTTTGAAGAATCAGAAATCTAGACGTCCTACGCTCGCCAATCCTTTGTATTCTTACTTAACAGTAGAAGGCCTATTGGTTGAGGAAAAAATATCCCAGGAATGACCCAAGTGAGGATAGGTTTTACGCCAATCCTTCCAACTCACTATAAATAGTTGCTTCCTCGTAGGCTAAAGCCTCGGAAGATGGAATCAGTTTTGTTCTTGGAATTTTGACATCATTAGTTGAACATGCTTGGGTATGTGTAGAGCGGAGCCACTTGAATCTTGCTTGTGAGACTACACATATTTGAGTACTCATAGGGCTATATGCCTCAATTTTGCCTTGTGCAATTCTATGGGAGACAGTTTCAAATGGATTGCCACATCATAAACAAGGAATTTCATAGACAAAAGTACCTGATTCATCTTTGAAAGGGTGATAATCCTTATGCAAGGCAAAAAGTAATTACCTCAAGATACTCACCATATCATGCCCTCACTTGCGTTTGGAGTCAGCTAATACAAAATCATGACTAGAGCCATTGTGTGCTTGGTGATGGCTATATTCTAATAAGCATTTGAGTGTGTACCTAAGTCAATGAGAAAGGATTTTCATCCTCTACCTAGAAAATAGGGTGTAAGGATGTGTTTGTTCCCCTAATAATGCAAATCTACTTGATGTATCTGAAAGATCACTAACAAGATAAAATCCTTCAAAACAAGAAACAAACTTCAATCCTTGATCTACACATGTGTTTTTCACCCACTGACAGGTCTCAGAATGCAATCTGCAATTAAATGAACTTCACACACTTCCATGACGCATTTTACAAACCTGACAAAAACTGACAGGAACATTAGAAACTCGCATCTAACATTTCCTGGCTCATATCTGGTATTTTGGCTTGTATCTAGTAGACTTCATCACATTTAGTAATCACATCATCGGATCTAGGGTCAAATATTACATTTATTCCATCAGAAGCTCGCATCCTGTATTTCTTGGCTCGCATCTAGGAGGTCACATCTAGGATAGTGGGCACTTTTAGACTAGTTTCTCAGAAAAACTCAGTTGATTTGGATACTGTTTTGGCTCTTTAGTCTGTCCCTATTGTCTTTTCTAGTCTCCCTGTGGCCATGTCAAAACACTTTTTCAAACATCTACCTTGCAAGTCCTGTCAGTTTCTCACGATCAGTCTCAATACATGTGGTCTATCCGCTTTTCAAAACAACTTGGTTCCCAACTCACTATCAGGGAATTCTAACCCTTTGATGCTGGAATCATTTACTTTCACCAAAACACAAATGAAACTTCCAGCTAGACACACCCACTTGAACGATTCAAGATACTACCTGACACTATTGGGAAACTTTGCTAAAGTTGAGATATAACCTCATGGTTAGCACAAGATGCAACAAGTACACTTCTAAATAATCAGAAGCACTTCCTAGATCACTACACTTTTGATTAGGAGAAACATCCCACAGTTCCCTACTTGATTTAGACTCTCTAGAAATAGACAGAGCCACTCACGAATGGAGTGAGGCTTTTGAAGCATATGACAATAATAAAAACCAAAAGCATGGAGATAGTGATGAGGAAAAAGAACCACAATTTGATCATCTATTATTTGATTTGGGCAGTGAGGAAGACATCACTAAAGAAGAGTACAATAAACTCAAACAAAGAAGTAAGTTCCACAAGATAATGGAAAAGATGATTGGCGAAGATAAAGAGAAATACTTTCTCCATCTAGCATCCACTGGCGTAAAGTTACCCAAGGATTATGATTTTGAATAAATAAAAGAAAAGGAAGTGCTAAATCCTATATCTATTCTCACCAAACAACTCACCTTGATGCAAACATAGCTTTTGACTCTTAGACAGGAGAAGGCTAAACCCAAGACAAAATACTTTGTGGACTCCATTTGTCCAATTCCTTTTGACAAGAGTATCATTATGGTTCCATTCCCTCCCAACATGGCAAGACCAAAATACGACAAGTACATGGGAGAAACTGACCCACATGACCATGTGAGAGACATCTTTCCTCTGAGCATAAAATACATGCATGAACCTACATTCCTCATGCGGCTCTTTTTGGGAAGTCTAGGAGGCAATGCCATTGAGTGGTTCTCAAAGCTTACACCTAAGGTAAATACATTAGAGGAGTTAACTCAACAATTTATCCAACATTACTCCTATAATATATAGCATGATGTGACTATGATGGATCTATGCAACACTAAACAAAAAAATGGTGAATCTTTTACACACTTTCTACAAAGGTGGAGGAAAATCTTTGCACTGTATTCCAGAGCTATTCCCGGATATGAGAAAATGGAAATCTTTGTTAATAACTTGGTACCTGAGTTGAACTATGCATTGCAAATCCAAGACTCCTCTAGCTTCGATAGGATGATAAAAAATGCCATCTGTATCGAAGAAGTCATGGTTAAAAAGGGGGAGATCACTCTTCAAAGTGAAAAAAATCTAACAACTCCAACTCCAAGCCTAAGTGGTGGAAGCAAAAAAAGAATGTTGTCAACGATGGAGTAGTAGATGCATCCAATATTAACCCTAAACTTGAGGTGTTTAATCTGACTAACAACATGCAAGCAAGAAAAGATGCCAAGGTAATGACCCCCATACCCAAAGAAAATAGTAATAATAGCAAGGGTCGGCTATGGACCTCCAAGAGTCAAAGAACATTCACTCCTTTGGGAGAGCCTCTTGAAACTATTTTAAAGACACTATTAGACAACAAATTTCTCACAACCCAAGATTCCAAACCATAGGAACTGGAAGTCAAACCAAGGTGGTGGGATGACAATTCTTACTGTTTCTTTCATAAAAATAAAGGACACAAGACTAACAACTGTCTTAAACTCAAACATGTTATCCAAGACCTTATTGAAGGAGGCAAGATCAAAATGGAAGGACACACTACCAACGAAGATCATACATAATTTAACAATCTGTTCCCTAATTATGAAAAAGGGAGAAGCATCTAAAGGAAAGGGAATGAAGTAAACTACACCTATTCCAATAATGATAACGTGATCAATATGCTAGACATTAAAACTAAATCAATTAATGTGGTCACTGTCAAAGTTGTTAAAGACACATCTTTTCAAAAAAATGCGGTGACTCAGAGCCAGGCACAAGTCACGATCAAAGGACCCAATTCCTCACCACAACCAACATCAATGTCCAAGGTTCCTATTGTTACTATCCCAAAACCAACAACAAAACACTTGGTTACTATTCCTACAGCAAAGTATGACATGGTGGACCAATTGCAATGAACCTCTACTAAAATTTTCCATTTTTGAGTTGCTTAAAATATCCACAGTGCATAGGGAAATCCTGGAACAAGACCTACATGCCACAAATGTCCCAAAGGACATTGATATAGATAAATTCCAAGCGACGGTTAATCACATTTCAGCATCGCATTATCTCTCCTTTTCTGAAGAAGATGATAAATCATTGACACATCCACATAATCAACCCCGTCATATTGAAGTCCTCATTCATAAATCCTGTGTTAGATGCGTATGTTAGAGTAATTTAGTAATTACTCTTTAGTGCTTAAGTTTCACTTAGGCAGTTTCTATTTCTGATAGTTTCCCCTTTAGGGTTTCGGTATCCTTTATAAGGATTGACCGGCTTTCATTTCATAAGGAGATTGTAATTTCATTATTGTTGTTAATAGAAGATTATTTCTTGCAACATGCTTTTTCAGTCTCTGGCCTATCGG